>KV724060.1:0-16347 GCA_000500205.2 Phytophthora lateralis | reverse complement strand
CCCCCCCTTGTGTTATCGCCAGCAGTGTCAACTTGGCACTGCCAAGGACTCATAACCCTCCAAAATAGTTGGAGAAATGGAACAATCCCAAGCGTACGACACAAAACTCGGACCGTTTCCAACGGATAATGAGCGAACCTCGCTTCCAAAGTCTCTGAACGGGGCAGTTTCCATCGTAAATCATCTAAAACTGGAATACTTCACGGTGAACGTCGAAGTGGACTCGCATTTCGCGTGATAGCTTCATGCCGGCCTTGACGACATCGCTTACCATTGCCGGCGGGCCGCACACGAGTACAGCAACACGCTTTTTGCCAGTTTTCAGGGCTTCGTGGCCCATTTCCCGCAAGATCTGGGTGATATCTGGACGAATGCCGTACCTCATGCAAGTCCGGAACCGGTGCTCGCCACGCGCTTCGAGATCTGGATGACCTCGAGTCATGTAGATCTCGCTGTAAAAGTCTCCGCTGGGATCATTCGTTGCCCTAGGATGGAGAAGAAGCTGAGGAAGGTATGGAGCTACTTCGTCCACGTCTTGACCGTTGTCTTCTTCGTCCACGTCCGGATTTAGGACACTGTCGATAATTTCTCGACTTCGCACTGACCAAACGAACCGAACTTTCGGAGCTCCTTCACGGCTGACTCGTAGTGCAGCCAATTCACGATTGAGCGCATGGGTGTGACACCAATTCCGCCACAGAGCAGCACAAAGCGCGAGTAAGTGGTGACGCTGTCGATGTCGAGCGCTACGCTGCCGTACGGACCATCCACTAGGACATCGATAGGCGCCATCTCCGGATCAATTGAGTTGCCCAACGCGTGCAGCTTCGTGGTCCAGTCTCCAAGCGCCTTGATGTGGAACGTGACCAAGGCTTCGTGTGGAGCTGACGAGATCGAGAATGGATGCCACTGGAGCAGCGATAGCCTTGGGATACACAGGAACGCGTACTGTCCCGCTTCATACTCAAACGACTCGCTAGTATCGTAGCGGACGCGTGAGAAGCTGATACGAGTGATATTCCCGGGCATCGCACATATCGTGAGTTGTTGTCGAGAAATGACCCCACGGTTGCGTTTCTGGTGCTGTGTGCTGACGTTTTGGGGGCTCTCCTTCTTGAAGAAGGATCCGTGGGCGTAGACGTAAGGTCGATAGAGAACTCGGAAGAGCATGTCGATCATCCACGGGATTAATCCTACGAGAACGAGAGGAGCTCGTGCTTCACAGCAAAGATAACCACGACGAGAAACAGGACCCAGTGGAGGCGGATGAAGAGCTCAAACAAGTTGCGACGAATGTAGTTCAACGAGAGGATGTACATGGCCACCATCCCTACGAACGCGACCATACCCGTAACCATTTGATCATGATAGGGATCACTGCGTGAGTCTGCTCGGTCCAGCAAGTACGCGAGGCCGTGCAGTGCTGTCAATAGGATGGTGACGAACGCGAACAACTTGTGGTGCAGCAACACGCGGTCGAATGGAATTCCAGTTACCACAAGCAACACCGAATTGTTCCGGATGGCGCAGAGAAACACGATCATCATGGTGATCGACGGCGCAGATCCAGAACCTTTGACGTCGCGGTGAAGGCTGCAGCCGTGACCAAGTATCCGACGACGAGGATGACTACAATGAGGTCTCCAAGCTTGATGTTGAAGTCATCTGTTAGCAGCGGCAGTGGCACGGAGAAAAAGCTGCGTGATAGTCGCCAGCGCAGAGCGATCCACCGCCTCAATGCTCGCTGGAAAGTCGTTGGTAGTGCTGGGAACGGAGTTCGTCGTCTTCTAGTTCCAATCGCAAGGTCGGTCAATACCGTAGCACGATCGTCCACGACGCTTGTGTTGTCCCGTTCCAGAGGATACTGTGACGAGTCCAGCATGGGCAAGCTGGACGGTAGGTCGCGTTGGGCGAATGGTGTCCCGAACGATTGGGGCAGAGGTTCATCGTCGTCCACCCACGAGTAGTTCGACTTGGGCGTAGCCAGTTCCTCCATGAGGCAACGTCAGCAAGAGGACGTGGTGTGATCGACTCCAAGCTACTTTAGAAGTGACGCTGTTGTACCGGTAGGCGAGGGTGATAGTGCTGACCACTGGACACATGAAAGATTTCGGTTGGGTGGAGAGATTGATTCATGCAGTAATGGCTGGTCTTGTCGGTGAGCAAGACACCATTGAGTGGACCAGTTTGCTGGCGCTAGACTATGTAGTGTCTAGCGTAGATGCAGGTATCCACGTTCACCATGTCCGAAAATCAGCACTAAAAAGCTAGTCACAATCCTCGAAGGTGTTCTCGTGCAGTACATATTAGACCTAAAATGCTGGTGTTGTCTGTAGTTGAGGGAAAACTTTGACATGACTCGTTTGGGGCTGACCAATTGATCGATGTGATGCATGCGGGCCACGGACACAAGAGTCGGCTTGTCGTACTGTATTACTATAAGCTCAGAGCTCTATAAAGATGACGAGACCTCTCAAATTTGCTGAAGTACAGCGTAGAAGTCAACATTGGAGAAAACGTGGTAACGAACGATGTATTGCAACCATATCCCAAGTATGCCGAAGCGATCTCACTTGGTATTCATCAACAAGCCAACAGCCTCCTTGCTTAGATCATTCGACTCAGCCGTAACGTCTCACAAAATCGTAGTAGTCGAGAATCACTTTTGTGTTCCTGGTATCGAACTGACCCAATAACATTTTAGCTGATATTCTGTTGGGGGTCATTCCAGCAGCGAGCCACTGCTTGAACTGTAGATTCTGCAATTGAGTGATAACCTTCTCCGTGGCTGCTCTGGTTGCTTTTAGTTTTGCAAAGCCAATCATCCTGGCCAACTCGATGTCGCCGCCAAAACGCCTCTCAAGTTGCGAGATCGCGTCCGGGTTTTGCTTGTCGAATTTCGTTACGTACGAAATCCACGTGCTAAGCGCGGGACTCTCAAAGAATTGTTTTTCTTCTTTGTCCAGCTTCAGCAGTTTGAAAACATCGTCTCCATCTTTTCCTTGACTTCGCCACAGCTCTTCCTGCAACTTCCTGCCAATGTCCTTCGTACTCGCGCCTTTGTTGGCTACAGTAACCATCCTCGCCACACCTTCATCACCGAAGTGCTGTTTCAGCACCACGAACATCAATTCGTCCGCGTTTTCTTTGTCCAGTTTGGTCAAATAGGCGATCCAGATTCTCCACACTGGATTATCAAAAAGTTTATTCCCCTCCTTCTTCAATTGTAGAAGCTTGAAAACATCGTCAGCTGATTTGCCATCACTCTGCCAATTTTTAAACTGCATCTCCTCCAACTTCCGGACGATACTAGACGTTTGACCATCCTGTTTTGCCGTAACAAGCATCTTCGCCAGGCCTGCCTCGTCATAGTGCGTCGAGAGTTTTACCAAAATCATATCGTACGGGTTCTTACCCTGCAAATTGACGTAAGACACCCAAGTGCTCAACATCGTGTTCTGAAGGAGTTTTCCCTCTTCGTTGTTCAGCTTGAGCAACGTAAAAATGTCATCGACAGTCCTGCTTTCACTCATCCATTTATTCAGCTGCACCTGCTCCAATTTCTTTGCCGTGGCGCCATTGCTTGGACTACTTTCGCCCCTGCAATCATCTTCGCGAGAGCTTCGTCGTCGAACAGTTTCTTGAGGGACGAAAATATAACCTCGTCCGAGTTCTGCGTATTCAACTTGGTCATGTAAGATACCCAAGTGGCAGCCACCGGGCTTTCAAACAGCTTTTCTCCTTTGTCATTCAGCTTCAGAAGATTGAAAACGTTATCTCCGGTTTTGCCAGCGCTCTCCCAATTCCCCAGTTGTGCATTTTCCAGCTTAGTGGCAACAGTTCTCGAGTTGTAGTTCTGCTTCGCCGAAACGAGCAACCTTGCGAGAGCTTCATCGCCGAAATGACTCGCCAACGTGGAAACCATCGATGCTTGCGCCAGTTCAGTGTTTTTCTTGAAGTTCTTGGTCACAGTGGTTGCCCACTTCTCAAATTGCGCGCTTCGAAAGAATTTGTCCCCGGTTTCCCCAACCTGTAGTTTCTTGAACAACTTGTTTGTGGTCGCTTGATTGTTCGACGTCAACTTGTTCGTTGCGGCTTGAGCCATCTTCTTCACAGCGTCAGTGATCGCTCTCTCCTCAGAGTCGTCGTCGTCTTTCATTGTCTCCTCGAAAGTCCTCAAGCTGCGATCGCCGTGGAAGCTGCGTAGCAGACGCCCTTCCGAGCGACCCAAAGTTTCTGGTTTGACAATGTTTGAGTCCGTTGCCACCGAGACAGCAATGGCACATGCCAGTAGAGCGATAATGGTCAGGAGTATCGCGCAGCGACTAAGTGAACAGGGGATGAACATGACAAACGTGCTGGAAGCTGGCTTAGCGAAGTTCGGAGCGAATCGAAAAATGAGCAGATACACTGGGTAGTAGCTTTGCTGGTGAGCATCAAGCGGGGCCTGTCATAGAGTGGCACAGTACAGAGAGTTCCGGTGTACTGTGCAATGCTTACGAAACGGTAACGATTACGATGGCGGGACAAGAACATAATTAGTGCACGAAACGTATTACCCCCACTATGTCGACATTCTCGCTCAATTTAATATGAAAACGGAACACGTTGCCCCCTATTCTTGAACTGCTGCATCGCCATTTTCCCTCTCTTTGAAGCTTCTTTGAGCTGCAACTAGGATCGCCACCAGCCCTTCATCATTGTAGCGAGCCATCAATTTTCTGCTATAACAACTTGTACGGGTTTTGATCAAACTTTGTTAGCGTCTCTCAAGTTTATCGATGTGGCGCCTTTCAGAAGATTTTCTCGTTCCACAGTACATGTAGTTTCAGGTGTTTGAAAACCTCGCCCCGCCTAATTCTTCAACTGTTGCTTTACCGCTTCCTTGTCGAAGCGTGTCGTTAACTTCAGCAGCAAGAACTCGTACGGGTTCTGGTTCACGTTGGGCATCCGAATCCTCCACGTTAGGCTGCTCTCGCATAGTTTGAGAAGTTTGACACACTCTCCTGCTGTTTGCACCACTCGCCCAACTATTATTATAAACTGTTTTTATCACATCTACTCCAAGCTTCCGTATAAAAACAAGGTTCTCCTTTATTAACATACCTTTCAAAAGTTGTATTCCAAGATCGAAAACGCCGTCGGCCGTTTTCTTACAACACTCTCAGTAGTTCTTGGAACCTATCTTCACGTGAGAGCACTTCTTTGCCTATTATAATAGCTGAGATCCTTGCCAGTAGACCATCGCAGCAGCAGTTCGTTCGCGACTGACTTAACCTATTCTGACTGTACGCATTGGCCACCGAATCGACCGAAGACATGCAGCAGAGTCACGACACGTGACCAATCGGTACATGTATTGATCTCAAAGCTTGATATTGAAGTCATCTGTTAGCAGCGGCAGTGGCACGGAGAAAAAGCTGCGTGATAGTCGCCAGCGCAGAGCGATCCACCGCCTCAATGCTCGCTGGAAAGTCGTTGGTAGTGCTGGGAACGGAGTTCGTCGTCTTCTAGTTCCAATCGCAAGGTCGGTCAATACCGTAGCACGATCGTCCACGACGCTTGTGTTGTCCCGTTCCAGAGGGTACTGTGACGAGTCCAGCATGGGCAAGCTGGACGGTAGGTCGCGTTGGGCGAATGGTGTCCCGAACGATTGGGGCAGAGCCAGTTGATGTTGCCTAGTTGCCGTCCAGGAGGGAAAACTTTGATATGACTCGTTTGAGGCTGATCGATTTGATGCATGGCCCCACATGGCCCCACGGAAACAAGAGCCAGCTTATCATGGTCTCGATTTTCGAGCGGAAGATGACGGGCTCAAAATTATAATGTACTATCATAGTACATGTACTTCGAAGTGCCTCTACTCTTGTGCGCTTCGCCTGACAAACACCTGCTGTACGATGCTAACTGAGTCACTTACCTGTACATGTATTAACAGTGTCAGTCTGACAGAGAGCTATTAGAACGCTTGGAGAGTTGGATAGCAACTCGTTAAAGAGCGGATCATTTACTGGGACAATTACAGCAGATGCGCAACATCAGGATTTACCATGTGATATCCGACGGAATAGTTCACTTTCAGGTGAGATGGATCCACGGGAAAACTCAGTCGCTCCCGAAGTGTACCAAGTTATTCGCTGGGAAACTATGTTGTTTAGCGATTTACATGATCTCTTCCGATCCCATTTACAAGACCAAGTCAAATCGAGCTGATGTCGAAAGTTGCGGCGCCCGTACCCGTGGTGAGCGCACCGACTCGGACCGTCACGCGGTGTCGCTCGCACAGAGACAAGCACGGTCAGGCAGCAGCAGGTGCACAGGTAACGCACCAACAGCGGCCCCAGTGCAGGTCGTGGTCCCCGAGATCCACCGTTTGTACTTGGGGACGAGCACCGGCGCGGCATAAATAGGAACGTACAAGCGAATCGCGAACGCCATGCCTTTGATGAAGTAGTCGGCGTGGATCTGTGATCAGACCTGGCCGCGGTGGAATACATCCCAACGGGAGACCAACTTCCCGACAGGATCTCGTCGCGCATGCGGTGCTGGACACTTGGCGGCACGGAGAGACATCGTACACCCATTGAAGATCTAGACGATGAGGAGGGTGCGAGTGAGGACTCGTTGATGCAGTATTCACAGAGTTTTAGGAGTTGACGATTTGGGTGAGGATGCATATTGTACACTTTCGAGCGATACAAAGAATTGATGTCGTTACACTGTATCTAGTGTCACATCGTGAAAAGGTGGAGGAAAATAACATAACACCAAATAGAAGGCCACTTATCAATCAAACATCGTGAAAAGGTGTGTATTTCACGTTTTAATGAGTCCTCCAAACAACATCAGTTCGCTCATAGGATGCATTGTTGTTCAGCGGGAGTTACTTTTCTTCATCAAGTAGGATATTTAGTTAGGTACAGTTCCACGCAACTCCGGTATTGTATTCATTCTGTTCGTTACCGAGGCAAATCCCGGACTCCAGCATTTCGCCGTGGCGACACCTTTTCTGCACGTGCACCATCGCAATCAGTGCCTGAGTCCTGATGCCGTAAATTGAATATCTACCATTGAATTCAATGGGATCACTTTGCAACCTTCCAGACAGCGCTCACATCCACAGCAGAACAATCGAAGACTTGCTACGCGACCATGAACCTTCGTGCTTTCCTCCTTGCTGCGATTGCCTCGGTCGCTGCTGTCAAAGCCGACTTTGAGATGATCGACCACGACACCGTCCAGCCGTTCGCTCAGCCAGAGCCTACCACAGACTCCGAGAAGACTGCCGTCAAGTTCAAGCCCCAGCTCCACATTTCGTACGGATGTCACCCATACCCTGCTGTTAACGCGAATGGCGATGTCAGCGCAGGACTGAAGTGGGCTGGCAGGGCCGACGGAGACTGCAAGGGCTCTGCTCTGGGCTCGCAAGTGTACTCGCGCTCGGACTGGTACAAGGACAAGTGGGCTATCATGTACGCCTGGTACTTCCCCAAGGGCCTACAGTTCACTTCCAAGTACCGCGAGGGGCACCGCCACTACTGGTCGTATGGAATCGTGTGGACCGATAGCTCGTCACCAGACAACTCAACCATTCTGGGTGTGTCAATGTTCGCTGGTGTTGAATTTGGGAAAGCCACCCCACCAGAGTCGAAGTATGTTGTGGATGGGACGACCGTCAAGTTTGACTCGTTTAGGAGTTTCTGGGGCAGCAAGCAGGGGTTGAAACTCACGACCGAGGAGGGGGCAACGCAGGATCTCATCACGTGGGAGCAGATGACGGAAGAAGCACAAATTGCATTGACTGGCGCCAAGTTTGACGTCGCCTGGTCGATCAGGGAGGTTGTGATGCCCATGAGTGATAACGTTTTCACGACGAAGCTCAAGAAGGCCTACCCGTTCTAGTCTATCGGTAGGTGTGCCTTCCATGATCGGAAATTGAAGTGAATTGTATATAGTGTAGACCCATTTAGTCTTTACTAGTTCTGCTACCAGCAAATGGCGCATAGAGTTCTCTGCTGAGTTTTGATGGGTTTGAGCTGCTCGGAAAATGCTGACTTCCGATGACGCTGTAACTATAATATCTCCGCAAGGAACCTGTGAACTGCACGATGGCCGTAGAACCTACTACGAAGTAGTACAGTACTATAATAAGCAACCTGTCGGTTTACCCAACATATCGGCTGCAGCGGGAAAAAAATGCATGTACTGGTAGATCCCCGAACAAGCATTCGTTCGGGCTCACCGGTGCCCAGATCTGAGTCACTGGTCTAACGAATGCCTCATTGAGTCGTCCTTTCCGGCAAAGAATACAGGATTACAAGTGTCTGCACATGTATGCAATACCTGTACACAAGAACACCAATGCAGATAAGTACCGATACGCGGGTTCTGGCTGTCTCGAAGTTCAGACGAGTTGTTAGAAACAACCAGTAACTCACAGTGACACCATGATGTAGCAGGCTTTTTCCGCTTGTGTGCTGCAGCTCTATCTCGCCAATCGTCCCGGTGATAGGATCCCTACGATTTGGTGATGTCTGGCCGCATTTGAATACCAGACCGATCAGATCCGAGTTTCCGTTACCAAAGGAGCAGACACTTCACACAGCAGGTTTGAGACGCGGCGAGACTGGCAGTTTTTTCTGATCGTGCACATGGCAAACACAGGATGATGCCCTCCATGATGGAGTCCATCGATCAAGTTTGCTGCTGAGAGATCCATGTCAGCTCGAAAACATCCTCCATTTCATTTCTCAATCAACCACCTCGCGCGCACAGCTTCGGTCCCCACGTTAAGTCTCCCGTACAGAGATGAACTTCCGCGTTTTCCTTCTCGCCGCCGTCGCTTCGGTCGCCGCTGTCAACGCTGAAGTTGTCAAGGTCAACCACGACCTGGTGCAGCCGTTCGCTCAGCCTACCCCCGTCACCGACTCGCAGAAGTCTGCTGTCAAGTACAAGCCCCAGCTCCACATTTCGTACGGTTGCCACCCGTACCCTGCCGTTGAGGCCAATGGGTATGCTAGCGGTGGTCTGGAGTGGTCCGGCCCGAATGACGGCGACTGCAAGGGCTCTGCTCTGGGCTCCCAGGTGTACTCGCGCTCGGACTGGTACCACAAAAAGTGGGCCATCATGTACGCCTGGTACTTCCCCAAGGGCCGATACGGCGTGACCGGCCACCGCAACTACTGGGAGTACGCTATCGTGTGGACAGACAGCAGTTCGGCCGACAACTCGACTCTCCTCGGTGTCTCGATGTACGCCGGCGTTGGTCACGACAAGGCAACTCCTCCCATGCTCAAGTACCTTAACGGATCGAGCGTGAAGCTGGACTCCCACTTCAGTCTGCTTGGAAACAAGGCGGCTCTGGAGCTCACCAAGAAGGACGGAGAGTTCCAGGACCTCATCACTTGGGACCAATTGACGGTGGCGGCTCGCGATACGCTGAACGGCGATGCCCTCGACGGCAATGTCTGGCTCTCGAACAAGGACGAAGTGCCTTTCAAGGACGACATATTTGTGGACCGCCTCGAAGACTCGTACCCGTGGTAATTTGCTTTACCCCAGGAGATATTACACCACGCCCGCTTCGGTGTACTAGATTTGTAGAGTGGATAAGAGGTAATACAACCACAATACTTCGTGCTTTGTAGTGTGAAGCTTGGTGACCATCTTTGACTGCTATTAATAGTGTTTGTCAGATTAAATTGAATAGTACGAAAGTAGTAGTTGTCGGAGCTACTGTAGAACGTCAACTGCGATGAACTGAGTACAAACACCTGGCGTTGAAGGCGTTACTGCATTTACTGGCGGGGCTTCGGAAATTTTACGTTTGACTATTCTTATCCATTTTAAAACCATGGTAGGTGTTCATAATTGTTTCATTGATGGGGGTATCTTCAAACCCGAGCTAGATGAAGATTAAGTAGACTGTGGGTAGTAGCTACCACACCTACGCTTGGATTTTGGTGGCGTCAGATGCAGGAAGGATGACCGTCTGCATCGAGTGCGCGGGCAGCGTCAGCGTGAACGTCTTGGCGTCAGTCTGTTTCACGCTCACCGTGACGGCCGAGTTGTCGCGGTTCATGAACTGTACGACGACGTTGTTGTTGGGGGTAACGAAGGCGCAGCGGTGGAAGTTGCTCAGCATCTTGGTCTTGGGGAGCTCGATGCGACGCGAACCAGCCGGCACGAACTTGGAGAAGTGGCCCATGATGTAGAACATGGGCTGCTTGTAGAACTCGGCGCCACTGACTTCGTCCACGAGGATCGGCGCGTCCACAAGGTTGTTGGCCCAGTTCGGGCCGCCAGCCGTGTCCAGGGCCAGGTTCCAGTCCGTCCACCCGCCCACGAAGTTGTTGATATCCTCAATGATGTCGTGGCCGTAGTTCTCGGCACGAGACCAGCTTTTGTCCGCGTCCTTGAGAGAGGCACCCGAGCCTGTGCCCAGCCAGCTCGGAAGGTAGCCCTCACAAGCCTCGGTCGCGAGCATGAACACGTTCGGGAACTTGTTGTGGAAGGTCAGGAGCTTGTCGAAGTCGCCACCGATACTGAAGAAAAAGAAGTCGAGGTTGCAGTACCAGTGCACGCCCAGGCCGCTGATGTACTTCATAGCGTCGGCGTCCTCGAACGGGGCCAACTCATCGAGAATGCCCGACTTCTGGTCATCTCCGGCAATGATTTTCAGATCCTGGTGGGTCTTGGCCATCAACGGGCCCAGGTCAAGCTTGACAAAGTCGCGCTGCTGTTCGGCCGTCATCCGTAGCGACTGCCACTCGGACGTTTGCAAGATGGACTTGGTCGGCTCATTTTGCACCGTCATGGCCCAGAAATCGATACCCTCCTTCGCGTACTCGTCAAAGAACCGGGAGTAGTAGAGCGCCAGCGCGCGCCAGTAGGCCTCACCGGGGTTACCCTGGAGCTCACAGTTGATGGTAGTGTTCTCAGTCGTCATCCACGCTGGAGGAGCCCACGACGACGCGAACAGCTTGGTGCCACGTGATGAAGCCTTCAGGGCGCGCTGAATCAGCTCGATCTTCTTGGACTGCCTGTCAACGTCGATCGAAAAGTGCTCCATGGCCAGATCGCCTTCGTTGTCGTTGTACGAGTAAATGCTGGTAGAGAAATCGGTCGAGCCGATAGTGACACGACCCAGCGAGTACTCGAGACCCTTGTCGGAATAGTACTGGTCCAGCACCATTTGCTGTAGCGTCGACGACAGTTTGTAAATGTTGATAGCCGCCGCGTCCGTGAAGGAGCCCCCAAAGCCGAGCATTATCTGGTACTGCGTCGCAACATCAATGCTGTACGTCGGGTTGCTCACAGCCGTCGCGTCAACGCTCACCACCTTGTACGAGAAGCGGTCGCCAGCCTTGGACGAGGTGTAGACGCCCACCTGTCCGGGGATGAGGCTCGAGTAGTCGTTGGAAACCGTGTCGCACTGCGTGTCGGTGCAGACACAGACATCCTCGAGGTTGGTCTGGAAGCGGTTCGACCAGTTGCTGCATTCCCCAAAGACATCCTGAGCGGCTAATAGAACACCAGCGAGGGCAGTAAGCGTGAACGGGGCAACCATGACGAAAAGTGGGCAGTTGCTTTGGAGGTTGTCGCCGTTTACAAAAGTGTGTGCGCAACTGACTGAAATACGACAGTGTTCTTGCTGGCCCCCCGCGAAATACTGGAACGTACCGAGTCCCTGGTGGCAGTGTATCTGATCTCTGGGTGCCACGATGTGCACAGCCCACACGATTTGTCTGCGTCTGCCCATCGTTTGGACATTTGTACCATGCCCAGTTTCGAACAGCGAAGGCAACTTGCCCCACTGACACAGTGACTGTGCCCGTAGATTTCGACCACCTTCGAGTCGATTAATTTAATCATCTGGTCACGGCTGGTGTGGATACAGGGTTGCAAGGGCGACTGGAGGGGTCACTGTCGGCAGCCGACAGTCTGGTCGGTTGGACCCGTTGACCCGTTTCTGAAAGAAAGATTCACCAGTATTCACTTCAACAGCCCGTCGTGGTTATCTTCAATCACGCCAACTGTGCGTGCATCAATATTATACATGTACCAGCGTGGTGAGATCAGTCTATCACGT
This sequence comes from Phytophthora lateralis, assembly GCA_000500205.2. Taxonomy (NCBI): domain Eukaryota; phylum Oomycota; class Peronosporomycetes; order Peronosporales; family Peronosporaceae; genus Phytophthora; species Phytophthora lateralis. Next base: position 4,256 of record KV724060.1, on the reverse strand, counting down.
TGAGCTTCTGGTTGAGGAAGGCAGTGACTTTGTCAACGGGGGCACGATCCAGATCTTGCAGCACTGGTTTCGCGTCCCCGATTATTAATAGTATCGGATCGAATCGCTCTTGGACATCTAGCTGGCATGTGCATGTAGCCCAGTTCCTTCTGCACTCGAGCCGCTCCTCGGCGGCAGGTGTGAGTCGCGGTTGGCTTTGGCCACGATGCTCTATTGTAGACATGCAGATGAATGAACCTTGCCTTCCTGTGATTCATGAATGTACGCTTCTTGTAGCGTGCACCTGAACTTGACATTACTTCACACTAGGGCTGTCAACGTTTGACCCTCGAACGTTCCTAAACTACAGTTGTACTCTGCTCCCTGAGTTCGTTTCGAACTCCCTCCATGCTCCCTCCTCGCTCCCTGAACACCCAATATACTCCAGAACTATCTTAAAGTATGGACAATACAAATGAAGCAATTCAGTTTACCCTCCATTTCTCGACGCGATGCTTAGCCGCCACTTGCCACCTGAGCGACCCATGACCCCTGAGCGACTCAGGCCCCGCCACGATCAACCTCCCTCTGGGCCTCGGTCTAAGCGGCGACATCAACGGCAGCGTTCCTTCATCGCCCCCCATGAGAATCAAGATAATAATGTCCTTCCGGTGCAACATATCCAACCCTACATGCATCCTGATTTCATTGATCTAGAAAGACAAGTCGTGCACGAGACTCATTTGCGTCTCTACGTAATGAACCGCCAAAAGAAGAGAGAACTCTGGCAATTTGTCAGGCTTCTTGCGAAGGACGAGTGCAGGGACATTCCGGACGACAAACTCACCAACGCTGATGCTGAGAAGGCATACTGCTTGAAGTGCAAGCATACATTGGACTTCAAGACTGGCAAGCACGCTGTTAAGCAGCATATGGAAGTTTATCATCCGGATRATCTCGAAACCTTTGTTGCAGCGAGACAACGCCAGAAGGATACGCAGCTRGACAATGAAGTTCGTCGCAATCTGAGTGCTTCACTSGATCAGGCCGCCGTTGCCGACAAGTCATCRCYGCGTATGATCACACAAGAGCAACAAAAGYTTGTCAACAAAYTTCTCGCTWAATGGATTGCATGTCATTTCAGGCCGATGGTGATTGTCGAGGACGAARAATTCCTAGTTTTTGTGCGCTTTATTACTGAAGAACTGGGTCGTGTAAAGTTGGAGATACYCAAGCGCACTCAGCTGCGTCACGAGATTGTGGTGCTGGYGGCTGATCTTCGYCGGCGCGTGCAAGAGGATATCGTACGCCACTGTAAGTATTTTTYTGATTACTACAGATATTTGGACTGCCCGGAACACYCGCAGTTATATCTYGCTCACAATTCATTATGTCGATGAGGATTTTTATCCAAAGAGCTGGACGCTCGAGGTGAGGGGGCTTCCTGGTTTACATGATGGAYAATCCATCGCTGACRCACTTTCTCAAATGATGGAGGAATGGTCTCTTTCRAAAGACTTCTGCACACGTATTGTKAGTGATTGTGGGTCGAACGTCGTGAAAGYAGCAGCATTACTTCGTCTCAAGCACATGCCRTGCGYCGCCCACGCACTGCATCTCATCGTTGGAGGTGCAATGATMAAGAAAAAATCAGCTAAATCGACTCYGGAAGMACCTCCTGCTTGGGCTGAAAATGAAAATGCTRACACTATTCCGRAGCACGAAGAAGRTGAAYCACTTTCTAATGAYGATCGCGAAGGAATGGAGACCCTCCGCGAATTCGCTATYGACAACATAAACGAATTCTTAGATGATMCGATTTCGTCCCTTCAGCGAAATGAAATTGATGCRGTGCGTRTAATTGTGCAGCATTTTCGAACGCTCGCGGTGTACTTCCGAAAATYTCCTAAAGGTCACCATCGACTTGGTGTCATACAAATTAGGGACTATCGCATCAAACCAAACGAGGTTGTTAACATGCWRGTGGACTGCCCTACGCGTTGGAGTAGTTGTTGGCTCATGTTACAACGCTTGATCTATCTGGAGTCTGCTCTTGTCGGTTTTTTTCACTCACATCAAGTCTCCTGAAGGTCGCAAAGAATTCAAAGACATGGAGGCCAAGCTACGAAGACCTAAAGCAGCTGAGTGGTTGGCGATAAAGTGCTTTTGCACTTTATTGGACCCGTTTGTTAAGGCCACAAGTGAGCTAGGGGAACAAAAGTATCCTACAATTCCACTGGTCCTTCCGGCTATATCTGGTATACGTAAGTGGTTAAGCCGGGATGACTTGTTTGCTGCACACGCTGCATCGGCCGGCGACGAAACCTACGTTGAAGAAACGATTTTCATGATGAATGAATGCCGCGAAATTATGTCAAAATTATTCAACAACCGTTTTACAAAGATGGAGACGAGTGAACTCACCTGGATATCTTTTTTGGATCCCCGTGTAGCTAGACGAATGCCTCATTTGAGCCCGACCGGTGTTCCCCGTGCCTGTGATAATGTTGTTCGTGCAGCTGTCGAGCTTGCTGATCAAGAACGCAGCACTCCGTTCCGCTCAGAGGGCACTGAGGACCAGCAACCTCCTGTTCCTGCTCCCAATAGCTATGAGAGTTTCAGCTTGAGTGACTATATGTACGGGCCCGACGAAGTTGAGCTACTGCATTCGGATTTGGATCAGAACTGCAACGAGGAGCTCAAGTTATACTTGGCTGATGTTAAAAAGTCTGTAGTGAGGAAAACAAACCCGTTCGAATGGTGGCGGTTCACAAGAATGTGTACCCGAATTTTAGCGAGTTCGCGAGAAAGTGGCTGGGAACCGTAGCAACAAGTGTTCCATCGGAACGGGCGTTTTCGACAAGTGGAAATGTGGTGACGGTGAAGCGCTGCACCTTGACACCTGCTATGGTCCGCGATCTAGTTTTTGTGTCCGAAAACTGGCGTCGGCGCTTTGGTCAAGACATTTACTGAAAGCCCACCGAGTTGGAACATTCAATTGCATGCCTTCTTTGCGAGCAAATAAAAATAATCTCTTCATTCACAGGTTTTACAATGTTCAGAATCGTTTATATGCTCAAACAGAGTTATGAAGTGTCGCTGCATCGACTGAACCCGGAGCTGGTGTCTTAGCGTCGTTCGCCGTGATGACGCAATTCCAGTTTGTGAAGAATGCGTTCTGCCGGCTGTTCATGAATCACGTCCGGGTTTGTGCACGAGGGTGCAAGACGTACTTGCCGATTGTCTTAAGCTGGGGAGCAACACTGAGCTGGTCGTACACTGCCCGTCATGACACCGTCACTTAGTCCTTGTACTCCGTGTCCTCCACCGCTGAATCTGATCGTCGGGAACTGGTGCACAAACTCCGTCATGTCGGCCTCAAGCGCGTCGTCCTTATCCATCGCGTCGGCGTCGTCGGCGAAGAAATCCTTAAAGTCTTTCACTTTCTTGACGACATCTCCATAAGCACGCTCGTGCAACTTAGCCGTGAACTACACACCGCTGACAATGAAGATCACCACCTGATCGAAAGACCTGCCGTGCGCACAGCAGCACGCAGACGAATGCCACCCGGCAAGAAGCCGCTCTTGTCGCTGGGAATCGTGTTCTTGTTATCCACCATGTCGGGGCTCTCGAACGCAAACCCAACGCCACGCAACCATCCACCAGAGCAAGGTGGTTGTTACTGCCCTTCGAGGCCACTTCGTAGCCGCGCTTCATGAGCTCAGCCACCATCGCACGGGAGTAAACGATTATCAGCGACTAGTACGCCTTGAACTCCGGGTCTGCACGTGCAGCAGTGCCGCGCTGAGGCAGCGATCATGTTGTTGTCACGGGCTACCCTGGAGTCCGACGAACAAGGCAAAGTCCATCTTCTGCTGAAGTTCGTGCAGGGCACCTTGTTCTTCTTGTGTCCTCATGGTACACGCCCTTGCGGTATACAATCATAGTTCTCCCAGGTCTGTGCAACGACTTATACGTGGTGGTGGTCACCACATCCGCGTACTCAAACAGCAAGGGAACGCCATGAGCAGCCACAAAACCACTGCTGCGAGTCATATCGACGAGCAGGACGGCGTTAGATCTCGCACATCCGCGCGTTGTCAATGCGGCGCGAGTACACGCCAGTACCTACCACAATAAGCTTGAAACGGAACAGGCCGGCGATCCTCTTGAGCCCGAAGTAGTCAATGCGGTCCGTGTGCTGGTCCCAGCGGTTCAGCGCCATGATCATCACTGGTACCCCCTTCTTCTTGTGGGCGTGGCGGCGATTACAC
>AWVV02009040.1:0-22503 GCA_000500205.2 Phytophthora lateralis | reverse complement strand
CAGACAGTAGAAACTTCGAGACTTTGGGAGAGCTGCCACTCCGACGACACTCCCGCTGCTGCTCCGACGACGACGCTGACTTAGCGGACCCATTCGTCGATTAACACTGTCGTCCTGGTCGTCAACTTCTTCGTCGCGGTGGCCGATTCGATACCATTTGCATACCCGCGGTAAGTAGATGACGCGGTTCACCTCATTCAGGCGCAATTCACGGCTCAAAAAGGCTGTGCATGTTGCGTTCAACTGCTCATCCAGTTTCTCACCACCGTCATACACGCGGATGATGCCTGTCGTCTTGGCGATTGGTGGCGAACTGTTGGTCTGGAGCACCATACTCGTACGAATATCGGTGCCATCAATTGCTAGTCCCGCCGGAATCGAAAGAGGTGTATTCTTGGCGGCTGAGTACGAGCTGCTGCACGGCAGCACAGGAGTCCACGCCACACCCAGCACTGTGCGGCACAAACCGTTGATGGCATCACCGCCGCCAATAGCCAGATCCATGATTGCATTCTGGGACAGGCTTCGCTTCAGACTGGAGGCCTCCAACGTCACTGGTACAGGGCACCGCAGCACCACGCGCTGGATGTCCGCCAAAGTGAATCTGGTAGACTCCATTCCACCGTCAGCACGCACGAGGTAACACGGAACAGTTTGCAGTAGTTTCCACTGTTCATGCGACTGCGGGTAGCCGAACACGAGGACCGCGTGGATGAAAAGAGTGTGATAGAGGTTTAGTCCCAGCGCAAAGCGGTCCCCATTCGACATCTCCGATTCCACTTTGTCCAGATCGAGACCGTTCAGTTTCTCGACCTTATCGAGAAAGCGCAGGACAGTTGCTCTGTTGATGCGAAGTCTGGCAGCAGTCTCACCAAGTGCAAACACCTCCAGGCCAACTGCAAGGCTTTCCTGAACCAGTTTCAGTATTGCCGATTCGTCCATTTCTCTCGACGGGCTGTCCACAAATCGAGAGGTGCGCTGATTGAGACACACTGGTTGAGTTTGCGAGTTGAGCACCATTGGAGCAAATAGTGGAGATGCAGCAACTGCCTCGGACCTCGCTGCTTCAGCCGGAGCTGTCACGTTGGCATCGCAGATGTCAATAGTTAGAGGCTGCAGAGACGCCACCAGTCGATCACGCTCTTCAGCTGTCTCCACGAAAAGCGTAATAACCTCAAGCACGAGGTGGATCTCCACGCAGTACCACCGCGCCACCGCACCTTCTTCGTGGTAGACACTAGAGGGCTGGTTTCCTTGCAGCAACCTAACCCGATCGATGCTGCAAATGTTAAGCACATGAGTGACGGGGATGCTCAACGATGGAGCCACTGAGAATGACCGGAAGAAATGCAGGTGATCTGCAGATACAATGAACCATTCCTGGCGAAGAAGCGGCGTCGTCCCGTCCCCAGCGCCATGCAAACGGTAAATACCCGCCTCGCACACGACATTCATAGCCAAATGTTGGCTCTTGTTTATCTGCACACCAATTGCATGGTAACTGGACACGGACGGCAATCGAGAAGGAGACATCAAACACCGATACAACGTCGCCTTCTCCAGCTGGTTCTGATAGCAGCGCTGAGGTTGTCTCCACCGTCGTCGTCCTTGGGATGGTTTCGACGCCACTTGCTCGAGAACGTGCGCCAGAGCAGACGTTTCGTGCTCGATTTGCTCGTAGCGGTACTCACGCGATTCAACAGATAGATGCTGGAAGTCCACGGGCTCGTCGACTTGCTCTTCGTCCTGGTCCTCGACTTCAGCGATACCCGTCTCGCGCTCGGTTTCCTTCCTGTCGATTTGGTGTTCCAGGCGGAGAAGTAGTAGCGCATTTTTCACAGTGGTAGCGCTCCGCATGACGGTACGTCGAAGCTGCTGAGGCACATCAACGACCTCCAGTAGATACCCCACTTTGCGCCGTCCAGCCACGCGGTCAACGAACTCCACCCACACATCCAGCGAGAAGCTCAGTCGACCTAGAGCGCGAGCATCCTCAGCGATACCGACACAAGCCTCCGCATGAGCCAGCGGCACGTCACCTCCCTGTCTTTTGTCGCTCCACATGGCAATAGGCGAACCAACGTTAAATTCAGGGGACTGACCGTCCTTAGGAAGCGAGATACGTAACCCTTGTGACTCACTACTTGGGGATTGTTCCTGGCGATGCACCGAGAAGCAAAACAGATAGCGCTTGTTAGCTGTTGTGTGGCCTGACTGCTTTTGTATGTGTTGGTCTCTCTTTGACGGTGGAGTTACCAAATACCCCGCCAAATGCACAGGAGGGGGGTTCATCCACCCAACCGGAAGCCACATCGCCACTGCAAGCAGCGAACTCGCCAGCAACCTCCACCTCCAGTCGTGAATCCTCGCTTCAAACGTGTACAGCTTCCCCACCGCATACCTGGTCACCGATCTGAATTCACTTTTTGCTCCAAGAATTACACCAAACTGGTCACACGACCGCATTGGAACTGCAAAGTGCGGCAGCTCCACGTCATTTCCATGTGACGAATGCACCCCATTCCAACTGCACAACTTGTTGACAGCAGTAACCAGCACCTGGACACTCCACGTCAATTGCTTGTGCTCCGGCAGCTCCAATGCTACAAAGAATTTGCTGTTTGTCGGCACATGCCGCGTGAATCGGCCTTGCACCTGCAGTCCAAAGGCTTTGCAGCCTGTCGCGATCGCCACTTGGCCCTGGAAGTGCTGCGTCTCCACCTGGGTATTGCTTGAAAAAGTATTGGACCCACGCTCGTCCACCAGGTACCACGCTGTCGTCCGATTGGGGACGCATCTGTCCACCACGTCACGGAGATGGACACCCGCGAGTCCCAGGCCCAGCAGCAACCACAGCCACTTGGCCAACGTGACGTCGCCTGACGGGAACAGCAGCCGCGTCACCCCACAGCGGCACACGAGTCCCAAACAGGCCACGAGCGCCAACGACGTCGCCAGATTGCGCCGCATCATGTCGCTCTGGGCCCTTGCCACAGGACTTGCGCTGCAGACTGCCGTTTTGGAACTGAAGCATGGAGAGAGGAATCAGGCTCATGTGGCCGTTGCACAGATTGCCTGCCGTGCGTCAGTCCTTTCGGGGTTCTGGAGGGAACGTTATATGTCGGAAATAGTCAGAAACCAATAATAGAATGAAGGATAGGAGCTAAGCCTGAGCTAAACCTGAGGATATAATGAGGTCAGAGTGTGGGTTTAATGGGAGGGCTATTTCTGGCACTGTTGCTAGAAATAGAAAAGAATCATATTGTGTACACCACACATATGTTATATACTTGGTGTTTGCGGCAGTGCAGCAAACCAAGTCTAGAGGTGCCAAGCGGACAAACAAGTCTGTGGGATGACGATGCATATCAAGAGATCAGGTACATTATTTGGAGTTTTCGTTGCAGTGTACAGTGGTCTTTCTCGCCGTCAAGAATTACTCAAGACAACTTTCTCGCCGAGGCGAAAATGATGAGTCCAATATGGACCCCACACACACACGTCGTTTGCTTCGTTGGTGTCGCGAACACGCTCTCAAACTTGTGGACTACTTGAAAGTGGGAGACCAGGAATGGAGCAAGCCCAGTACGCATTTGGACGCCGACTACTTGCTGCTCTCCTGGCGCAGGATGTAACAACGGTATTATTTTCGGTCGAGTTTACGGCGTTCAGTCCGTTCCGCTCGATCCAGGCAAGCGGCCCACACCGCTGTGGCAGATCATGCAGGCTATTGACCGAGGAGCTGCCTGAGCTCAGCTTGAGTTTCTCGACAAATAGGTGCATGCATACCCATGCTTCCAGAGTCGCCGGTTGACAATCCTCGCGAGGAAGTTTCGGTAATCCAACGGATCGCTTTGTGCTGTTTAGCCGATGGCCAGAATCCATTTTGCTTGCTTCTCCAGGTCTTGACCAGATATCATTGCGCGCGATATGGTCAATGTGGCGTCAATTCTGTTGTGGCTAGTCGCTCTCACGACAACGATTTCAGTCGGAGCTGGCAGCAGCTTGTATGAGGTGTGGATCTACTACTCGGGGAACTCATGTGACGGCACACCGTACTACGCGTACACGGCAAGTGATCTCAGCTGTACGATTGAAGCGTGCGTCACCGACGGCAATGCAACCGCGTCAGGTGTCGGCATGGCGTCGATTGACTGCACGTCAGATTACGAAACCAGCCTGCGCAACGCCTTCGGCACCTCTCCGTTTATTCTAGTGGAAGTCTTTAGCGACAGTGAGTGCGAAACACTGTCGTTTGCTCATGGTTTCTTCGCATCAAGCAATTGCGAGGGGTCTCCGAACCTGAATACAAGTGAAGCAGCTCACGTTGTCGCTCGACTTGAGCCAGACGGATCCGCTACACTCGAGTACTATCGGGATACGACATGCGACGCCAGCGGACTGTACGACACGTACTCTGCAGACAAATACTCTCTAAGTACCCACAAGTGTGATGAAAACTGGAACAAGTGGTATTACATTGACGGTGACGATAGTGCTCACCCAAAAAATGCAGCTTCGTCCAACCACGACAACGATATCGCAAGCTATCAGAGCTCAAAGACTCCAATAATTGCCACCGTCAGTATAGGAGGCATTGTAATTCTCCTCGTTATTGGTGGATGTGTCTGGTGCTGTAAACGGCGTTCGCACGTGAAGCAGACGGAGACCCTGCAACAGCCAACTGCCAGTCTCCAGTCAGGAAATACGGCTTCGCTTGAGGCGGCGATGCATGGGCAAATCGGTCTCTGGGACGACGATGTCATCACTGCTAATCGCATACCTCGTGACAAGGTTCGCGTGAAAGGAATCATCAGTCGTGGTGCCTTTGGCGAGGTGTGTGAAGGCGTTTTCAACGGGAAACAAGTCGCCGTAAAAATGCTACTCCCTCATATGCGCGGTAACCTTCAGCAGGTCAACGATTTCCTGGCGGAGGCGAAGATGACAGCGACGATGGATCATCCACATGTCGTCGGGTTTGTTGGGGTTGCTTGGGACTCACTATCAGATCTGTGCGTCGTGCTTGAGTTCATGGACGGAGGTGATTTGCGCGCTTTACTCAACAAATATGAGAGTACGAACCACCGCGTCGGCTTTGACCGAGAGAAAACCACCATTGCGCTTCAAGTATGCCATGCTCTCACGTACTTGCACTCGCTAATGCCGCCGGTTATCCATCGAGACCTCAAGTCGCGCAACATACTGCTGAACCAAGCCCTTGACGCTAAACTTACGGACTTTGGCATTTCGCGAGAGCGCTTGGACCAAACTATGACTGCTGGGGTTGGTACGTCGCTGTGGATGGCACCTGAGGTGATGCTGGGCGAGAGGTATGACGTGAAAGCAGATATGTTCTCATTCGGCGTTGTGCTGTCGGAGCTGGACGTCCACACGCTACCATACGCACAAGCAAAGGAACAAGTCCGAGACTCGAACGGAAGGCGGCTGCCGGATGCTGCAATTCTACAACAAGTGGCGATGGGATATCTGCAAGTCGAGTTTTCACAAGCTAGTCCAGCGAACATAGTGGAGCTGGGACGATCTTGCATTTCGTTGAGCCCCAGCGATCGACCCACGGCCGCTGAGGCGCTGTATCGATTGCAAGTGATTCTAGCCAAGGAAACGGTGTGAAATCAGGACTTGGTTTATTACGTGAGGAGTATTTGTCTTCAGCATGTCTATTCAATACATAACCTACCCGTACGTGTTGTTTGGACATTAATGCAGATATTAAAGTTGATGTTGACGTTGGCGAAGCGGCCTGTAAGATAAATACGAAGCTAAACTTTCGCCAAAAGGGTACGCAATGCTCTGACCCCAACGCGCGGTATTTCAAGGCTCCTGGTTGCTCTGACAAAAACAGGAAAGCACATGTCCAGTTACCAGTGAACTTGATGCGTCACTCGCTCTTTGAGAGCAAAAGTAAAAGTGAATTGATTAGGAGTTTAGCAGTAATCTTAACTGTCTTCTCCTTGAGGTTCTCTCAGAATTTTCCTTCTTCAGAGCTCTTCGGGGAACTTGCTCAATGTCAGAACCTTGGCCTGTCAGTCGGTCACCATCAGTCGCTTGGCACAACAAACTGCTGCAGGATCGTTTCTCTGTTCGTAGTTTGTTTGTCGTGCTGCGCTGGTTTGGGTGAACAACAACGTACAACCTCAGCGTTCGATAGGGCACTAAGTCATTATTTCAGACACGCTCAAAACGGTTTTGCGCAACAGATCTGGAGCTGTATGTCACGCACTTGCCTAGATTCATTCGCTAATCATCCACCGGGACATCAGCAAGTCGCGTCAGGTAGCGTGCACGTAGAGTTTTCAGCAGCAGGATCATGCAACTTGGGTTCACTTGCTTTGTGTCCGTTGAGCAGAGTTTTCGTCCGTCTGCTCCTGAAGTTTTGTTCAGCTTCTAGCAGAAGAACCGTCCAGACGTACCCATCCAACCTAAATCTCAAGTTCCTGGCAAATGAATTCAAGTGTTTCGTATTCTTCAATCAGAAGTTTAAATGTTTTTGGCAGTAAGAAAACAAACCTTCTTCTGAAGACACTGATAGAGAGACCTGGCCAAATTTGACAGTGAAGGTGATCACCGAATACAGAGGTGAGTTTACGATTCATGTCCGACCCAGTAAACGAGGTTTTGTGACTTCGCAAGCTCCACCAAAACGTTACGCGACGTCTCACACTAAACGGAGTGTTGGCATCGAAGAAATGGTTGGTACATGTAGTACCAAGCGAATTCTCGTGGTATTCTTTGGGCTAAGCGAAAGTATGGTAAAAGAGATTCGACCTACGATGCTCAGTGGCGTCGCTTTTTCGAACAGCAAAGTGGATGTGGTGCGTGTCTACACCTTCACGGTCGCATTCTGCCTCCATAATCGTGCTCCACCGTCCTTAGTTGCTAGACTTTTTCTTTAGTTCTAAGGCAGGGATCACCTTCACTTTCAAATTTGGTCAGGCCTCTATCAGTGCCTTCCGAAGAAGTCTTCATGCTTCAGCAAATGCTACTGTTTGCTGCGACTCTAACGGCCTTGTTGGCGAATGTGGTCGCGGTTACGTACGAGATGAACGCTTGGTATTCAGGCACAAACTGTGATGGAACCCCGTACAACGTTTTCGTGGTTGAATCTTCAACCTGCGTCTCGGACGGCTCATGTACTGCTGACAGCAGCACCGGGTCTGGCCACCTTGGAGCGGTAGCAACTATTTGTTCAACCGATTACAAGACGGCAGTCAAAACTCTCTTCGGTAGTTCACCATACATCATCAGAGAGATTTTTCGTGACTACAACTGTGTCGAATTCGGGTACACGATGGGATATTTCGCTTCGGAGAACTGTGAAGGATCTCCCGGGTTGTCTGACTTTGTGATCGCCGCTTTGGAAGACGACGGATCTGCTTTGATCCAGACTTACGATGCTGAATTATGCTCAGGTGAAAGCTTAAATTCCTCGTTCACGGTAGACAGCGAGACCCTCAGTAGCCATTCGTGTGATATCAACGGAGACCGTTGGTGTTCAAGCAACGAAGTCGCGACACCATCACCTACACCATCGCTTGGTATAGGAGCTATCGTCGCGATTGCAGCTGGAGCTCTGGTCTTAATTCTGGTAATTGTTTTGACGATATTCTGCTGCAAACGGCGAGCTCCTCCGAAATCCACAGAAAGCCAACTCCAGCCAACAGCTAGTCTTGGATCCGCTCAAACGGATATTTTTATGGGAAATGTAGCACAGCGACAAACTACAGGCTTATGGGACGACGACGCCATAGTCGCCAAACGTATCTCACGCAGTAAAATTCTCATCCAGCATCGTCTCAGTCAAGGTGCATATGGGGAGGTGTGTTCAACGGTCAACAAGTCGCGGTCAAGGTGTTGCTGCCAGCCACGAGAGGCAATCTCCAGCTTGTGAACCAGCTCCTCGCCGAAGCTAAAATGACAGCAGCAATGGATCATCCACACATTGTTTCCTTCATCGGAGTCGCATGGGACTCGCTTTCCGACGTCTGTGTGGTGCTTGAATTCATGGACAACGGTGACTTGCGCTCACTGCTTGACAAGTTCGTGGCAAACCACCATCAAGTCGGCTTCACCCGCCAGAAAGTCACCATCGCTCTACAAGTCTGTCACGCCCTCACATATTTGCACTCACTTATGCCACCGGTCATCCACCGCGACCTCAAGTCGAGAAACATCCTTCTCAACCGCGCGATGGAAGCCAAACTGACCGACTTCGGTATCTCAAAAGAACAACTAGACTGCATCTGACGGCTGGAGTAGGAACGTCATTGTGGATGGCTCCAGAAGTGATGCTGGGCGAGTGGTACGACGGCAAAGCCGACATGTTTTCGTTTGGAGTGGTGCTCTCGGAGCTCGACGTGCACACGCTGCCGTACACGAACATCAAGCAGAATAACCACGATCCGTATGGCCGCCAAATCACGGTCTTACTGCAGCAGGTAGCATCGGGGAAGGCGAGGGTGGAGTTTTCCGGGGTGGGGTCGGGTATGCTTGTGTGTCGACGGATCCAGCTCTGCGTCCGTCAGCGGCTGAAGTATTGTACAGGCTTCAGAGGATTCTTGCCCAGGAGCTTTAGTAGTGTTGGTTGGAACGTATTGCGCATAATAACGAATTTTATTTTTCAACGAAAGCTGTTCAATTCCTGAATTACCGGTTAAAATAATGCTCCTCACATTGTGCTGCTGCTCCGTGCTTTGTGTTGAAGTGGATCCTGCATGGTCAAGCTGTCAGATTTAATCGCGTACGAATGGAGCGCACGATGACTGCTGGTATGGGAAAGCCGTACTGGATGGCCTGGTACGACGAGGTGTTCTTGTATCGGAGCTGGACGTGTGCACATTTCCGCGAGAAAACCTATCTCGACTTGTAGACCGACACGGGGGCACTAGGAAAGCCATGTGTGTCAATCGAGCTGAGTTTACATCCACCAGCAGCCGAACCACTCTATAGGCTGCCTGTGTTCCTTGCTGAGGAGACTGGAAGAGTTTGGTGCAGCGAAACACATCGCAACTTACGTTGAATACATGACAAAAAAGCAATTCATACCCCACTCAATTGAAAATTGTGCCCAATGGTACATAAACAACAGATCAACTACCCAGAATACTCCCGCTCAAGCGCTGCAGCCTGATCAAGAACCAATTCCACGGCTTTCGGCATGTTAGAGGCCTCCAGCATTTTTGCAATGTTGTGAAGCTTGACAATGTGCTCACGTCCTGTTGCTGCGATGAGGCCGGCCTTTAGTTGCACATTAGCTGCCAAGGCTTCCCCCTCCTGCTGTAGTATCAGAGCTGCGTTTACGTGAAGGTCGGTCTCCTTTGGGTACAGCGCGATTCCTTTCCGCAGCATCTCAAGAGCCTGGTCCACGTCTCCTTTCCTCTTAAAACATATCCCCAGCATGTTGTAGATGGACGATGCTTCTACGAGTAGCTCAGGATCCACTTTTCGATCACGAATCACACTGTTTGCCACCTCTGTCATGCGGAAGAAGCTAATAGCCGCGTCGAAATCGCCGATCTCGTAGGCAATACTGCCTCGGTTGTAGAAATGAGTCGGGTAGATGCTGTTGCAGGTGATTGCGTGGTCTAGGAACTTCGTGGCGGTTGCTACGGACTCACTAGTGAGAAGATCTTCTAGAGACGGTTCTCCGTATGGCAGTCGCGTCTTCATCCAGTGTGTGAAAATCTCACCACCAATAAACCCAGGAGCCTGGAAGTGGCTTGGGGCAAGTACGGCAGACTTGTGGAGGTGGCGAATACCGTGCAGGTACAGATCCTCGTCGTGATTGCTCCTGGCTGCTATTGTAACGAAAGCAAGTCCGGCATTCGTCTGACTCTCGATGTGTTTTGGTATCATACCGATCGCAACGCGCAGGTAGTCGAGAGCCTTTTGTGGATCTGGATCCAGCAAGTTCTTTGCTTGATTTGATAGTACTTTGACGTTCGTTGGCACAACGTCCACTGCTACTTTGAACAGCATCTGCTCACTAACCCAGTCCGCATTTCGAAGACGACTGCGGTAGCATCCAGCAGCGAGCAGAATTGCACCGCAAGTAAGCATGATGACCCGCGCAGCTCGGACCCACTTGAAAAATTCTCTCGACTCGTTCTGGACCAAATTAATGCCGCCCTCAGGTATTGGAGAAAGGTGTTCGGCGTACTTGTTCACAATTGAAAATGCGTGATCGATACTGCATCCGATGAGGAGGCAAAATCCAACACTAGGAAAGTACATGAGTCTCTCGGCGATCATCGTTCCGACCGGGAAAAGAATATTCGACGCAGGAACGAACGGTATCACACCAAACGCGATACTCATCATTAGTAGAGATGAAGGCGTATTTTTGTTGGACCCCCACAACTGGAGAACCGCTGTGCGCAATCCAGCTAGGACTATCGCATACGCGAGCAAAGTGTACACGTTCCGCGTATCGATGACGGATTCAATCACGGGGATCGTGTTGTACCCGTAGTCAAAGCAGAGCATCCGCGGCCACACGAGCTTCCACAAATACCATGCATGCAAATTTGCATAGGACAAGGCCCTCGTCAATCTGTATTCCTGCACAACTACATTGTTGGCAAGGATGTTCCACTTCATTTGGCGGTGTTCGCCATTGATCCACACCCGAGCCACGGCCGCTACAATCCCCACGGCAAAAACCACCTCAACTCTCTTTTTCATCAACGTCAGTTTCTTGTCCGCGTGCAGGTAATGGCCAATCCTCAGCAGATCGTACACCACCAGCAAGGCAAAGTTAGTGAACCCCAGCTCTTTGCACAGTCCCGCCGCGATCGTCAGCGCCAACGCCAACACCACAAACCTCCACTCCGTTCCACGCCGCTTCGCACCTCTCGCGTACGACAGGAAGGCTGACAAGGACAGACAAGTGCACAACAAGTCGGCTCTCCCGACGATACTAGCGACCGCGTCACAGTGGATCGGGTGCACTGCAAAGAGCAGGCCGGCCGTGAGAGATCCTACACAATAGCCCTGCGTCTGTCTTTCTGCAGGTGTGATCCCATCACCCCCCGCTAGAGGAGACGCGTCTTGCGGATTCTCCCGGACGCTCGCAGCGCCCAATCGACGCGCGTGCTGCCTGAACAGGACGTCGGCCACTGTCCACACCAACACGGCGCACCCAGCGTGCACCAGCGCGTTGGTGAAGTGATAGAGCCAGGCGCTGTGGCCATTGGCCAGGAGGTAGTTGAGTCGGAAGCTCAGTACTGTGAGCGGTCGGTAGCTCTTGTGGCTGTGCGCGGACTGGAGGTGCGTTCCCCAGAAGTCGTGCGAGAAGACGTCGAGCAGGCTACTGCTTTGCGCGTCGGCGTTGGATAGCACTGCGGAGCGGTCGTCCCACACAAATCCGTTGCCGGTGGCGTTCCAGGCCGTGAGCAGCGCCGCCACGAACACGCAGAGGCAGGAGGCCTCGCGTGGTGACACGTCCACCAGCATCGGTCGAAGATCTTGGTGTTGAAGTGATCCGTGGCGTGGTGCACGTAGCAATGTGATGTGGTGAACGTAAAGAGTAGGCAGTCTTTTCGGCCAATGAGATGAGCTCCGATGCCGCGTTTTTATAGCCGACGCATGCAGGACCTCCCGCCCGCCGATAATGTCTTATTGGCGTTATATGTATTATAACAGGTAGTAAGAGGTGGCAATGTCGATTCATAAATATTATATTCCACAGGATACGCGTTCTGGAAGAGAAACAAACCCGTTTTTGAACGAGGGGGTGTCGTCCTCATGTGTCGTGTCTATCTGTCGTTATTGCTGTCTAAATCGGTGCGTCGCTCTCCGCCTCCGGTTCGTGCCCTCTGTCCCGGTTCTGACGGTCCACGAACCTCTCGTTACTCAGTCAGCAACAAGCCCCCAGCCTCGAAAGACTCGACCTCTCCACCATGATCTCGCCCCTCAAGGACATCGTCATCGCCACGGTGCTCGGCACTGGCGCTGGCCTGATCTGGAACAACTTTAAGGATGGCGAGCTGGACCGCATCGGCCGATTCTACAAGTGGTACGACGCCCAGGAGGCCCTCAAGAAGAACGCGCACGCCGATGACTAAGCGCAATCAGCTCAAGCCTCAGAGGGGGGGCTGAACCGTACTGTACACAGTCTCCTCTCGTGTGTGGGGCGCTCTCTCTCGTGGCCGGGTGACTATGGATCAGCTACAAGGCGGATCAGATGAAGACCGGCGCGAGAGGCAGATTAATGCAGAAAACTTAAGGAAAAATCAAGAAAAATGAGGAAGATGACGAGCTGAACCACTCCAACCACTGCAATAGTGAGAATCTTCATACAGAGCCAAGAGGCCCCTTGGTTCTAAGAGGGAACTTTGGCTTGTGCACCTGCTATATGGGGCCAATGTTCGTTACATATTTGGTTGGTGTGTTGTACACATTCCGCATTAGGGGCGATGCGGCTTTACGTGCACTTGGATCCGGCGGACACGGTACTCGCGTGGACAAAGCGCCTCACTCTCCCTTCTGCGGACGCCTCACACGCGTCTCCATCTGTGCTGTCGGTTCTCAGCAGCTTTTTCGACGCGTACAACGCGAAATTCCGCCCTCAAACGCCGCTGGATGCTCAAACTGTCCATGTTTACGTGGAGTTCCACCAAAATGTTGCGTCTCGACGGCTTTTGAGCTCTTTAGACGCCTCAATTGCTGCTGTTGCCAGCTCTAGTGGCTCAACGACGGATAAATCGCTGCTAGAGAGCGGAGAAACGTGTGATTTTGAGCTTTTTGTGACACCAAAGCTTCCGCGAGCTCTAAATTCTAGGAAAGAGCGTTCAATTCATGCTGGAAAGCACCCCCAAGACCCGAAACTCGGACGCATTTTGAAGCTAGCGGAGATGCACATGAAGCAGAAAAATATCCGAGCTGCGAGGGGTATTTACACGCAGGTGCTGAGTGAGGACCCGCGGAATCCCAAGGCGCTGCTGGCTCTTGGAGACATTTTGGTGGCTTGCGGGCGGCACGAGGAAGCGGCGGAGAAGTACTTTTTGAAGTGCTGGAAGACTCATGGAGGAACGGGTGGGGGCTGCGGGACGCACACGAGACTGGCGTTTGCCAGTGCTTTGAAGTTGGCAGAGTGCTGCGTTGAAATGGGGAAATTTTTAGAGGCGGTGGAAGTTTTGGATGACTTGCAGACATTTGTACGGGTGGAAAGTGGACATGTTCGTGGTTCTGGGGGAGGAAAAACCAAGGGACATGATATGTTTACTGATATTGATGATGATCGTGCGCGGATGGAAGTGCAGATGGATGTGCTCAGGGCGCAGGCTTTGTATGGGACGAAAAATCCCGATAACGAGGAGAAGGCTATATCATTTGTTATGCAGCTAATACCGGATCTACAGGCTCTGACACTGAATTTGGACGCTATGTTGCTGTACGCCAGGATAGCACACGACCGCGGAAAAAAGAGTGAGGCTTTGAGTATGACGTTGCGCGTGCTTGTGGGGAAGTCGAACGATCGGGCTGTGAAGAAAACTCTTGTATCGTTGTTAAAAGATGGTGGCTGGATGGAGCGTCTACAGAGCATTGTCCCTCCAACTAGTCCGTCAGCAGGAGCTGCATACGCATTCATCGCGACTATTCTTAAGGACTTTGGTGCCGTGGAGAATAGCATTGCGTGTTTTCAGCAGGCACAGCTTAGTGACCCGCAAAGTGCCTCGTATGCGCTCAATCATGCGCATGCGCTAGAAGCAAATTGTCAATATGCTGAGGCGTATGACGTGCTGGTATCATTTTTTCGCGAAAATCCCTCGCTTGCTGTCGGAAATGGCAATGGTGGAGCCGCACAACTGCTTGCGGGTTCATTTGTTGATATTCTTGATCGATCTGGCGCATGGAGTCACAGCCGCGTCACTATGTCCGCTTTCACTGCTGGTAAACAAAGAAATGAGGGTCTATCAAACTGGACTGTTAAATGGGTATCAGGACATGAGGGCTACGCAAAAGTGACACTACCCGCTTCAGGAATTGATGCAGACATGAGAAGCGTGCAAGTAGCCCCTCTCGATCTTGATACTGTCCAAGCAAACAAAAAGGCGTCGTCCACTTTATCCGAGATGGAGTTAGACCTCATGGCCTGCTTCTTCACGGTTGTTAAAATACTGTTTGTCAACGGACGATTGACCGTGCTCCCATTACTGATTTGCGTATTAGAGCCGATTCGCTATGGACGTGAGCTACACCGAACGATGATTCGCAATGAACAAGCTTACTATGCCTGTATTGCACAGTTGCTTTCAATTGAGGAGGCACTTGAGCTAAATCCTCGTCTATCCGAAAACTCGACAGACAGCATCTACGTATGTGGCGACTCACACACGCTAGCAACTGCTTGGCGTAAAATCAACGTTCAGAATCACCCCGTATTGCTGTGCCCGGCGCTGGTAACAGGTCTCAAACACTGGCATCTCCGCAAGGAGTCCACATTTTACCCGAAGCTAAATTTCTGGCGGGTAGTTGCCAGCATTCCAACCAAGTCCCGCGTTGTTTTTTTGTTTGGGGAGATTGACTGTCGTGAGGGCATTTTAGACGCTGTTGAGAAGTGCAAATACGAGGTATGGCTCTGGGTACTGGTACAACATACTGGGACAACAAGCTAACCTCCGTGTTATTGTAGTCTGTCGAAGAAGGGATGCAGCACACAATCGGCATTTTCATGGAAACGCTAGAAGATGTTGTTCAGAAATACGAGTTTGATGTGTTTATCCATCCAGTGGTGCCAGTTCTCGACGAAACACGCGCACTGGTCATTCAGTATAACAAGCTCTTCCAGCAATGCGTCGCCAAGAGCGCATTTTGCAAGTGAGTTTTAGCTTTGATGTGGTGAATGGGCCACATATGCTGATGCACCGGATACGTTTTGTTCGTGTAGGTGGCTGGACTTCTTCGACGACTTAGTGTGTGAAAACCCACCCAAGGTTAATAAGGTAGTGTGCATGTTAGTTGAACGGATGCTTTAATTAATGCGTTTTGTTGTGGTGGTGATAGCTTCGGCCTGAACTTCGGCTTGACGGAACGCACTTGCATCCATCGTATTTATCAAGCCTCGAAGCTGCATTTAACCACTCAACTCATCAGCCAAAATAACCTGCAGCCGATACAATACTTCAGCTGCCGTCGGACGGTCTGTCGGCGAAATCGATACACAAGCGCGACCCAGCTCCACAACAGCACTTGGACTCATATACGAAAACTCAACGCTAACTTCGCCACTTGACACTCTCTGTAAAAGTGTAGCGTCTGGTATTTCACGGCCCTCGGTTTCACGACATCTTTGCCGTACCCGCGTGTACGGCATCGTGTGGACGTCCAGCTCGGACATCACAACACCAAACGAGAATATGTCAGCCTTGACGTCGTACTTCTCTCCAAGCATCACCTCAGGAGCCATCCACAACGAAGTGCCAACTCCTGCAGTCATCGTTCTGTCGAGCCGTTCGCGCGAAATACCAAAATCTGTCAGCTTGGCTGCCATGGCATCGTTCAATAAAATGTTGCGGGACTTGAGGTCTCGATGGATAACTGGCGTTGCGAGGGAGTGCAAGTACGTGAGTGCGTGGCAGATGTGAAGTGCGATAGTTGCCTTCTGCTTATCAAACCCAACGGGTCGACACTCAGCTTCGTACTTGTTCAAGAATATTCGCAAGTCTCCAGCATCCATGAACTCGAGAACGACGCAAAGATCCGACAGTGAATCCCACGCGACGCCGACAAAGTAGACAATGTGAGGGTGATCCATCGTTGCAGTCATCTTGGCTTCCGTGAGGAACTCGTGGACTTGTTGAAGATCAGTACGCGAAGCTGGTAGCAGCATTTTCACAGCAACTGGTTGGCGATTGAAGACTCCAGAATACACCTCGCCGTACGCGCCACGACTGAGAAGCTTCTTGATGCTTATCTTGTTCCGCGGGATTCGAGTCGCAGTGATGGTGTCGTCATCCCAGAGACCGCTTCGAGTTTCCACTGGTTTCTGCCTCCTCAACCGTCGGTACAAGACAATTATCATTGAAACCAGTGCAAACACAATGCAGCTGAAGATGAGGCTAACGATGGCAAGAGCACTCACGTTGGTGCCAGGTGCGTAAGCACGTGTGGTTGGATTCCCGGCTCTGCTGCCACTGTTGTCTGTAACACCCCGTTTATTACCACTGCTGGAAGCACCATCGACTGCACCGCTACTGTCGCTGGTCATGTTGAATTCGCTGCCAACGTACCATTTGTAGTTGCTGGAGCTGCACTCGTGGCTAGCTACCAAGTAACTGTCTGCGCTCTCTGTCGCGTATTCAAATACACAAATCGAGTCGGAGTAGTAGGTTATTGATGCTGATCCGTCCGAATTCAGCGTGGTATTATAGCTTCCTCCGTAGTTGTTCTCCGCGCAGACACTGAGCTCTGTGGTTCCGTAGGCGTTGATCAAGATGGAGCAGTTTTCGTCCGAAAACCTCGCAGCAATAACGTAGGAGGCGGCGGCAATCATCAAATTTGTCATGGAAGTGGCGTAGTCCGTGGAGCACTCAACTGACTTGGCGTCCGAATCGCCAACTGATAAACTACCTGCCATGGAGGAAGAACCATCACCGATTGAGCAGGTATTTGCGGTACAATTGGCGTCTTTGACGGCGAACACTTGGTACGCGCTCCCAGTGCTACAGACACCACCAGAGTAGTAAGCTAAGACCGAGTACGACGTCGCCATGGCTGCAGAGCAGATGGATAATCGCGTATCTTGCAGAACCGAAAATGACTAAAATGTGGACCCACCTCTTCCACTGGGAATCCACTAATGATATTAGCCACTAATGGACGCCTTCTCGATGGGTTCACACGGATTCAAGTCTGACCATTTCGTTGGATTGAATTGGCAAGCTTCAAGCGATGTGGTGAACACTGCATGTAGTAGTTCTGCTAAAGGGAAGATGACTTACTTTGATAGCTCCCTGCAATTGGGATCCGTAAAACTACATAGAATTCTAATTCACTAGAGGATCAGCTGTAGTCTGTACACCAGCACTTGGACGAGCACTAGGCTCAACGGCCACGCAAGCGTATCCTAGCTCCACAATCGACCGCAGGCTCATTTCTGAAAACTCCACTCGCGCTGTCCCCGTCGTGATTTTCTGTCAGCTGGCGTCCAACCGTGTCCAAACTTCTCTGCTTCGCCTGCGCGTACGGAAGCGTATGAACGTCGAGCTCCGATAGCACGACATCAAACGAAAACATGTCCTCTTTCACGTCGTATTTCTCGCCCATCATCACCTCGGGTGCCATCCAGAGCGAGGTACCGACACCTGCAGTCATCGTTTGATCGAGGCGTTCATGTGAAATGCCAAAGTCCGTCACCTTGGCTTCCATGGTACGGCTCAGCAGGATGTTGCGTGACTTTAAATCACTGGAGGACCAAGCGAGTGGAGATATGCCAGGGCATGGCAGACGTGCAGTGCAATGGTGGCTTTCTGTCTGTTGAATCCGACTTGGCGTTTCGAGCTGATGTGCTTGTCAAGCAGAGAACGTATGAACTCGAGAACGACGCATACATCTGATAGGGAGTTCCAGGCAACGGCGACGCAGCTGACGACGTGTGGATGATCCATGCTAGCCGTCATTTTGGCTTCCGCAAAAAAACTTGTCACATGTCGAAGGTTCATCCGAGTAGCAGGGATCATCATCTTGACTGCAACTTGCTTGCCATTGAAGACGCCACGATACACTTCCCCGTACGCCCCGCAACTCATCAACTTCTTCACTTTGATATCACTGCGGCGAACTCGCTTAGCGATGATAACTTCATCATTCCACAATCCATTTTGACTGTGTCCTGCAGCTTCTAAAGCGGCCGTGTCTCCTGTAGCGAGCGTACCAGTCCATGTTTTGTGAAGATTCTTCTTGTATCGAAGGAGATAGAGGAGAACGAGCACGATGACGATCAACACGACTGCAGCGCGATTCCGATGACGGCTTCCGTGCTGAGTGCGCTGCTCTCTCCATCTTTGCTCGTATACCATTTGTAGTTGTCTGAATCGCACGAGTGGCTGTCAAGAGGTTTCCTGGTCATGCTGAATGACGCGAGTTGCGAATCGGTTAAGCACTCGGCCGTGCCGAAGAATTTAAGCGAGGCAGATCCGTTGTCGTCAAGGTTGCCAATGACATAGGTGTTTTCGTTATTGTAGAAGGACCCCTCGCAATTGCCGATCGCTGGATACCCGAACGCTTCGTCGAGCGTCACACAGCCGTTATCTTTGTAAACGACTTGGATAATGTACGGAGAGGCCCCAAATTTCTCTCGCACCGCAGAGATGTAGTCGCTGGCGCTGCATTCGTACGAAACCATCTCCGCGGCCACCTTACCAGGGTCAGCGTTGTAGTCGGTGTTCCTCAACGCACTCGTCGCCTTCTTCCACTGCATAAGCGGAGACCGAGTACGGGGTGCCACTGCAATCCTTTCCTGCATAGCTGGTAGCAATGGAGTACGTCGTTGCTTCAACTGCAGTCCAGACTACAACAGGAAGCAAAAGCAGCACCCGTCGAGGCATACGTCACGTCTGGGAAAGAATTAATGAAGTCGGAGCCGAAACAGAAGTGAGACCGATACGGTCATGGGCATAGAGACAAACTAACTTGGTGTCGCCTTTCACTGCAAGCTGTAATCCTTCGGTCTTGGTTCTGCCTGGCTGAGATAGTAGATATTATTCTTCCAGCGGCAGATCGAGAAGGCACAGGAGCATAGAGCACTGCGTAAGGCCTGAAAATGGGGAGACCTGAGATCAGTTACTTGTTTGTGACAGTTCGGACTGTACACAGTAAAATACACTTTCTCGGTGCGATATCAACAACGTATTCGCTTCATTTTGAGCAGCACGATCAGAACTTGCATGCTCCCGCTGCACTTGGACGATCATTCCGGTCGATCGCAGCGCAAACATAGCTAAGCGACGAAGCGCTTGATGCCATCAAACTTCATTTGTCATCTTGTGACCATTATATTCTTCACTTGAGCGTAACGTATCCATCGGGTGGGTCCTACAAGACGATGCTTTGAACTCATTCTTCTCGCCCAGCAACACTCCTGACGTCATCCAGAGTAATGGAGCATTGCTCTGGATGACGACCCTGTCGATCCGTTCTCGTGATGCCCATCAGCTTTGCACCCTAGTCTTCAGTGTAACTTACCGGTAGTTCAAACGTAATCCCCAACGACTTCATTTACAGTTCTGCGCTTCTGTCCTTACGCCAGTTCCTGCAGAATAACCTGGAGTCTGTATAGCGCCTCTGCGGAGCTTGGACGATCAGCCGGATCCACCGACACGCACGCGTAGCCCAGCTCGACCAGTGCCTTGGGATTCGACGCCGAAAACTCCACGTGAATCTCCCCAGCCGTGATTTTCTGCAGCAGCGTAGCGTCCGCCATTTTACGGCCATTCGTGTCCAGACTCCGCTGCTTCGCTTGGGCGTAAGGCAGCGTGTGCACGTCAAGTTCCGACAAGACCACACCAAACGAAAACATGTCTGCCTTGACGTCGTACTGCTCACCGAGCATCACCTCGGGTGCCATCCATAGAGAAGTGCCCACTCCAGCAGTCATAGTTTGATCAAGCCGCTCTCGCGAAATGCCAAAGTCCGTCACTTTGGCTTCTTTGACTTGATTCAGCAGGATGTTTCGGGACTTGAGGTCTCGGTGGATGACTGGAGGCATGAGCGAGTGGAGATAAGTGAGCGCATGGCAGACATGCAGTGCGATTGTGGCCTTTTCTCGGTCAATTCCGACGGGATGTTTGGTGGCCTCGTACTGGTTCAAAAGAGAGCGAAGGTCACCTCCGTCCATGAACTCGAGCACAACGCACAGATCTGACAAGGAGTCCCAGGCAACCCCCACAAAGGTGACAACGTGCGGATGATCCATGGACGCCGTCATTTTGGCCTCCGTGAGGAAGTCCGTCACGTGTTGCAAATTCCCTCGAGTGGCTGGCAGCAGCATCTTCACAGCCACTTGCTGCCCATTAAAGACCCCAATGTACACCTCGCCATAAGCTCCTCGACTGAGTAACTTCTTGATTTTCACCTTGTCTCTAGGGACTCGCTTGGCTGTGATCACATCGTCGTTCCAGAGTCCCGATTGTCCACTCATCGCTACTTCGAGTGCCGTCAAGTCACCCGAAGGCAGAGTTGCCGTCCATTGGCCTCCAGTTTTCCCTTGAGCTCGACGTCGACGTCGGTATACCAAAGCACCTCCGATGACAAGCAGGAGAACCACAACACAACCGCAGATGATCCCAATAATGGCACCCGTGCTAAGTCCACTACTACTGTTTTCCTGAGTTGTCGAGCCGCTGGAGCTTGCAACGTCGTCGTTGCTCGTGTACCACTTGACCCAGTTTGCATCACAGGAATGCGTCGTCAGAGTCTCTTGGGTGGCGCTGTTCACGCCCGTTTCCGTGGTCGCACACTGACTGTCGTTGTAGTATTTGATGGTGGCGGACCCGTTGCTGTTCAAAGAGCCGATGATGTAGAAGCTATCGTTCTCCTTGAATGATCCTTCACAATTACCGAGCGCTGGGACGCCATATGCGTAGTTCAACGTGCTGCAGCTCTCCTCATTAAACCCCACCTCTATGATGTACTTGGTGCTGCTGAACTTGTCTCGCGTCGCCGAGACGTAGTCGGTTGTACAGTCGACGGTCGTTTTCTCGATGGCGGTGCCGCTCGCACTACCATCGTACGCTGAGCACTCGGTGTCCAAGCACTCGGCGTCTTCGGAAGCGTAGACCGCGTACGGGGTGCCCTCGCAGCCCGTTCCGGCGTAGTAGGAATAAATCCCGTAAGTGGTCGCAGCAACACACGCCGCGTGAAGAACTACCGTCAAAAGCAGAATCACCACAGCACGAGGCATTGGGGAACTCTGTGTGAAGGAGGCCAAGGAAATCCGGAAATGAGGACGAGAGGGCGAAAATCACATGTGAGTCGAGTGGGTTCACTTCGGTGTCGTCGACTGCGCTTCAGTCACTAGGGCATGGCTACACGCTCTCCTAGGAATCAGCGGTGCAGGATAGCACAGGAATGCAGAAGGTTTCGAGGACAACTCGTTTGACTCTGGAATATGGAGTGCTCTCCCTCTACTGGGCTCCTCTCTATAATGCTGCGTGATATACAGAGTGCATTTGTTTCACGACCGACGTGTAGTGAATCCAGCATCTCTGCTGCACGGCATTTGCAGCTCAATATGACAAACCATTCTGATTGAGCGGCTCACGATTATTGCCAACACAAATTCCAATTCTGCCTGAATTGCTTAAGCTCATGGTTCTTCTTCCACGTCAGTCAAAACGCGGGAATCTGTCGCTGAGGCCGCTGTCGAACGTATCGCTAGTGTACCATTGGTTTGCACCCGAGTGCATGGCCGAGTTGATGTCCACCGCGACACACGCCGTGTCCTGGATGGTTTTCTTGGTTGCTTCATCCCGAGCAAACTCGAAATTGCCCCACTCTGACGACTCGTCGGTGGCGTGCCTTTCAAGACTTCACCTAGTCAATCTGGGTCGCCCCATAATCAAAGAGTGTGGCGTTGTAGGAGAAGTTTTGGTTGAGGGATTCCGATTGAAAGTACCCGGGCAACCATTCGTCGCCCATGCGGTAGCCGACCGCATAGCGGAACGAGGAGCAGTCGCTCTCATCGAACAGCACCTGGATAATGTGATCGGTGCTGCTGAAAATCTGCTTCATCCGCTTTAGGAAATCCGGATCACACACTGTCCTCACAGCGTTATTGCTGGCATGCGGTGGAGCACGTATTCTTGATGCACTCCCCAAATCTCCCCGGAACCCGGAAGTGGATTTGCTGCGAGGAACCCTGCCAGCCAGAGGAGCTGGGTGCTCAGGAACGAGTTGGCCACCGCCACATCGACTGCCCAGACACGTCTCCACATGACGACCCTGCTTCCCACGGACCGTGGGGGGCGCGGCCACAAGCCTCCGGACCCAACACGAATGCAGCCACCACAGACGGGGGCTGAAGAGCAGACGGAACCGGGACCGGCACCGGAACCAACAATCTTGCCAAATTCAGGTGGGCCACACCAGCTGGCCATCTCTAGCGACAGGCCCTTGGGCCGTATCCCGGCGATTGTGACGACACTATCGGACGCACAAAGGGGAATAGCGGCTCCCAAGGATTGCTGACGCCTGCACCTGCGCAGCCCTCATCCACAGGAAACACTGACAGTTCTCCTGACCAACAGGCACCGGTGGATTACGCTGCGGCCGTCCGCACCGGAAGTCTCCACTCAACGGGGGGCAGTACAGCCACGCCCACTTCGATCGCAGGCAGATGGGGCCCACGTGCTCGACATGCACTGTTAACGACACTCGGGAAAGATTGGGCAACCTCGTCCGCGCCACAGGACACGGGACACTACGCACAACTTCGAGAGGTAGCAATGACGCTGTCGCCGGTACACGACGACAGCAGCCTACGAC
>KV724057.1:622-13946 GCA_000500205.2 Phytophthora lateralis | reverse complement strand
GCAATCAAGGAACATCGAGACGAATACTTGACGATGGCTGCCGACCTGCTCGTTAACGAAGCTATAACTCCGTATCTGTGCCACAAGTGCGCGTTGCACACCGTTAAGTTTCAAAAGGACATGCCAGTAGGCGAATAAGCATAATATAAAATGCTGCGTCAGTCACTTCTCTATTCGCGTCAAATTGATTTTACCTTATGACACATTGAATTTGCTTTTTGCCATTTTGAAGTTGAAAAGGTGTAGTTACACAGGAAACAACCTCAAAAGCCCTTCCACCCATTCGTCGTAGCCACTGCAAACCGGGAGTGCCAATCGCGGCAGCCATATTCGTCCACGCACGGATTGCCGTAGATGCACGAGCAAGTCTCGAACCCACGACCGTCGTCTTTGTCTGCCTTCTTTTGCTTCTGAAGTTCTCCGTCCCAAAGCACTTTTGTCGCTTCCTGGTCTCTGCGCAATTGATCGGCTTCTTGGTCCACCACGACATAGTATGTTTGCTCCTTCTCCAAGTCGTGATAAGTGCCGCACGGGTCTTCACGCACTAGACTGTCGAAGATGCCGTCCTCCTCACGCTGAAAGCGTTCGAGATTCGGGTATCGTGAAAGTCGCAATAAGCAGTTTGGCATTACGAAGGACAAACAGTAAACTTCGTCGATGTTTGCCTGGGTCGTTGATCCGTCTTCGATGGGGAACAGCTCATCATATTGCTCGTAGACCAGTTTCACCATTCCGTTGCCATTTAGCTTTCGTAGAGCTGCGGCTTCTGCAGCAGCTATTCCATCGGGAGCTGATTCAGCAGCTCCTGCAGAGAGGCCTTCCGCAAAGATTGACGGGCCCTCCTCCGTCTTGACTACAGCTTCGTTATCATCCAACCGCACGTTTTCAAAAGGTGGAGAAACGCTTCTGTCTTCAGTGGCAGAGACAGAACTAGCATTCGGGCGTGTACCTTCTTCGGGGGCCTCGCCTTCAGCGGCATGTGGAGACGTCGATTGGACTGGTTGCGTTTTTATAGGTGCTGACAGTTTTGTTGGAGCATTGCGGGCAGGAGCTTTTGAAGGAGATTTCGGTGCCTTCACTGCCTTTGCTCCTCCGTTGGGTACTGGTACAGGCTTGCTGAGCATCGGAGCATCTTTTCGTGTAAACACCTTCTTGTTTGGCCAAAGTGGCGACAAAACGGGCAACTTGACTTCTACCTTTTCACCTTTACCCTGCGAGCCATTTCCATGCAAGGTCACAATTGTATGAAGTCGCTACGATGAAAAATCATAGCACTCACCTTCTGCGCGTCCATACTCATGCGCGCAGTCTTGCCGCTTCCGTTCTTCTGTGCCATAGCTGAACTGGACAGATGCAGGTGCTACCACGATAAGAATAAAACTACAAGTAGCAGAGGCGTATTTTAGGTGCAAAGTCATCATTCCTGCTCACTCACTACTTATGGCTCAGTGCAGTTGGGCAAGCTCTTCAATTCGCAGAGTCAGATCTTCCAGTGTGAGTTGCTCCGTGCCGTCCAACATGCCATCATTATTCAGCTTGTCCACCACCTTCGCCATCTGAGGCTTTGGCAAGTCCAGGAAGCTTTCCACCAAATCTCCATCAATAAAGTTTCGTGCTTCTGACACCGATCGCCGATTCTCAAACGTGCGCCAATCTTTGTGGGAGAAGCCGCCGACGCCCTTCACAACCTGGATAAGCGCTTGCTGGACACGTACCAAGAACGAGTATTGGTCTTTCGAAATCGGCAAAATGACGCCAATCATACCGCTGACAGTTCCGAAGAGCATCGATTGGTTTTGAGCGGCTGGAACCACGGGAGCTGACTCACCCACGTCAACCATATCAGTGGGACCGGTAGTGATACCAGCAGAGGCTTGAGCAGTCGTAGCGTTATTCTGCATCACGAGCGATCCATATCGGAAGCGATTCACAAATTCACCCAGGTGGAACTCGCCGACGGTCTCCAATCGACCACGTTCTTCATCGGACGCCGCGCCGCTGTTGCGCTGCACAGTAAATAGGTTGAAATCTGTTTCGCTGCCAATGTACGTATCGTCGTCAATGATACCCACAGCAGACATCCAATTCGAGTTGAGATCCTTTGCAATTTCTTCGATGGTGCCATCCAGCTGCTTGTAGCTCAGCAAAGAAATCGACTTCATCAAATCACCCACAACAATAAAATCGCCTCGTGATTCCATGTACAGCACCAGTGTGTGGCCATAGTGACCGCATTCGGAAACCAGTTCCTTCTCGTTGTCAGCACTCTCACTCCATTTGTACAGTTGCGCCTTGCTGTTAACACCCGCCAGAACTTTTCCGTTGAAATAATTCAAGCAATACACAGCACCCTTCACTTCTTTTTCCGTGACCAGCTGTAGCTTCCGCTCACCATGGATGCCTGTGACAGCAAACACTAGGATACGACCTTGGTGGGGTTCAGCTTCCTCTTCATGCACGTAAGCTGTTCCAACCACAAAGTAGGCTGTACTCGAGGAATCTCCTGAAAACGGACACACGGCCACCGAGCAAGGAGTCTCGAAAGGATCCAGACGGTATGAGTGGAGCACCTCGAACGTTTGGTCATCGAACAAACGCACAAACCCCTGATCCACCTCTTCACCTGTGTCGTCCACGGTGAAATTCACAGTCAGCACGCCAAGCGTGTGCGAATCTGGGTCGTGAGCAACTCGGCGAGCCCACTCGTTCAAATGGAACGTTTGAATGTGCAGCTTCTGGATATCATCGACCGTACCAATCGTTAACTCTTCTTCGGAAGAAAGGGCAAGACATTCCGGGAAGGACTCCGAATCGAATGGGCACATCACATTGACCTCCTTGGAGTTGATGTTGGAGTAGAGCAGCTTATTGTTATTGGAGTAGATGACCGTCGGGCGATCACACGCTGCGAATACGTGCGTCCTGTTCTTCGATCGGAAAGTTGACAAGGAAAGAGGCTGCGAGCCTAGTGATACCCGCTTTCTTGTTCCAAGTGTTCCTTTTTCGACGTTCAGTTCATAGTTCATAAGACTTCCATCGCCTAGTCCCACCAACAGGTAGTCCTTGCCCTCAAATGTGTTGCACAGTACCGATCGTGGAAGCAAATCACTTCCAAGTGATTCTGTAGTTACCTTTTCGAGTGTTGGTAGCTTCAGGACGGACACCGAGAAGTTAGTCCAAAGTCCAACGACACAGAACGAGCTGCTCAGCGCAGCCATGTCCCAGTGAGTCGAAGCACCTGTCATTGAAACGTCACCGTCTGACGCAGTGTTGCGAGCCAGCGGGGTGATATCCACACAAGCAATTTCATGCTCCATCGTGGCCTTGGTCTTTTCAGTAATGTGGCCATTTTCAACCTCTAGATAGACAAGCACACCACCCGACGTTGCAACCGCCACTTGCGTGGGGTTTGCGGCGGCAACCGTGATTCGCGATTCCGAAGGTGGTGACCAGGTTGAGCCAACCGAAAATGTGGTGCAGCCGATAAGTCGCACCTCCGACTCGGTTACTTGCAGCCACGCATCACCGTACATGTTGCGGCACAACAGAGTCTTGGCATTAGTAAATGCCGGGATCTCTTTCTCCTCCATTTCATCCTCATCACCGATAGCTAGAATGCGGATCTCACTCACGTAACTCTGCAGTAAATACTTGTCGTGCTCCGCAGCAAACGTTTCACGAAGCGCCCACATACCCTTGATACCAGGTAACTCTGCACTGGCTTGCTCATTAATTCCAATTCCGTTGCGGATCACGCGCAGAGTTCCATCCTTGTCTGCGCCACTGCAAGTCACAATTTGGCCCTGACCCTGGCGGTCTAGATCCATTACGCAAAAGTCGATAATCGGGCCTACATTCACGTAAGTGTCCAAAACCTCAACATAGGACCCATGTTCATCGCGGTCCGCATTGAGCTTGATCAGCTGGGAGTCACCGAACGTACTTCCAATAAACACCACACCATTATCCAGGTACGACAAACAGGATGCAATACTAGTATCCCCCAGCACTTCCAGATGCACACCCGTTACCTCCTTCCCGGTGTGCTGAAGCGCCACCACCGACAAAGTGCCATATTGATCGGCCAAGAGGAACCGCGAGCCATCCTTATCCACAGCGCCATACACCTGAATCGCCGTGCTCTGCATCGGAATCGCATGGAACGTGCTTCCATTATGGTACACAATGGTCTGGTTTGACACAATCAGCACGCCCCCCGTCGGCGCCGGTACAGGGATCAACAAACTTGCGCCAGACTCGACGTTCGACTGACTCCACGGTCCCTCAGCAAAGTCCTTCTCCTTGAGCAAGATATGGTACGTCTTCAAGTGCCTCGCGGCCTTGTAGTCCTCGTACAGCACACAAATCGTCGGTTTGTTGTATCCGTGCAGGAACTTGATATCAATGACTCGCAGCTCATCCAGACGAATATTGAACGTGTCCTTCAATATTCCCTTGCCGCTGTCAATAGGGATTACCTTAAAGTACCCCTCGTACAAGTTCATGCCAATAAGGCGTCCTTCCGGGTCGATATTGCCACTTGTGACGATCTCACTGCTGCGACCGATCGAGTCACGGATAGTTCCGTGGGCCTTGGTCACCACCTGTTGCGTGACTGCATCGTAGGCCAGTACGCAGAACTGGAACCGTTGCGTGACAATAAAGAGCCAGTCTTGGGGCTCGTTGGCGGCCCGAAACACCTCGAAGATGGCGATGCGGCCGTACAGATTGATGTCGTGCTGGGGCTGCAGCCCCTCGGGGGTCAGTAGGTGCACCTCGAAGCGCGTGCTCTTGGCCAGCAGGAGATTGGTGTCATTAGGTCCCGTGAAAGCCGCCGTGAGTGAGTGCGTGACGCTCGTGGGCTTCTGTGCTGTGGCCACGTAGCTGTAGGCCATTCTCCCCTTGATACAGGTCGATTTCTTGCGCTCGCTACAGGGAACGGTGAAGAGCGCAACTTGTATAGGGAGGGACGATACACGCAGGAGCTTCGGAAAAGCTACAAGGGGCACGTGGGGGAGCTGCAGAACGGAAGATACCAGGCGCGGAGCAGGGGTTCTGCAAACGTTACCTTGTGCTTCGAGTGCGAGTCAAAATCTTCCAAGTACAGCGTGTACGGAACACAAAATAGTAAAGCTGCGATTCGAATTTGAATTGACTGCACCATCAAAATGGCTATAATAAGTACTTCGAAGTATAATCTTTTGAGATCGATATGGCTACAAAATGGATGTTTAACATTTGCAGCGCATTAAAACTCGATGGAGCCCATCTTGATCTTGTCGCGGTAGGATACGCCGTTGAAGTCCTCGATCAGGTGCTGGAACTCGTGCAGGTGCATGATGTGGTAGTGCGCCGTGTGGTTCGGGATAGCCTTGTCCCCGGGCATGTAGTGGCACACGTGCGTTCCAGCCTCCCTGTTGCAATATGGAGGTGACTACATGTAGATTAAATCAGATCGAGGGTAAGCACGTACTTGGCCGATTTGATCGTCGGTGCATGCCGGGCGAGTACCATAACATCGGATGGCTTCAAACCGAACTCCTCACAGATGCGGTGGATCGGCTTCGGGCTCGGGAACTTCTCTTGCTCCTCCTTGGGCATGAACATATCGAACTGACCCACCATCTTTGGTGCGAGATAACGAGACGTCGTAATTTGTTAGTGGCATACAATGAGATTGTCAACTGGTGAATAGAGCGACACGTTTACCTCCTTTACGAAAAACTGGTACTCGTCCTGCATATCCAACGAGGCCACAAAGTAATAAGTAAATCTACGCCGCCATGAAACAGTGCACGCCATTACGCGAGCACGTACGTCCTGGAGAGGGTCTCGGGGCGGGATCACAGCCTTGAACAATCCTCGCAGATCCGAGTAGCTCTACGCAGCGCAAGCATGAACATTTGCTCAAATCGCCATCTACCTATACCAACTCTAGTCCAGTAGCATATTACCAGTACTTCATTCGCTCCATCATTCACGACCCACGAGGACAATCCCGCGGACGTCGTCGGTGTTGCCACCACCTCCTCCAATCCACTCGCGCCCCCTACAGTTGTTTCCTGTTTCTTCTTCTTGAGCTTATTAATCTTGTCCAGGTACTTATCCCTCAACGTACTGGCCTGATTGCTGTTCTTGGCTCCCATGCCTTTGTTGCTCCACTGCTCTCGCTCGAGTCTCTCCTGCTCCTTCTTCTCCTTGATCCTCTCCAACTCCTGCGACGCCGACTGCAGCTGCTTCTCCAGGTAAATCTCGTCCTCGGATTTGCCGGCCGCCGCCTTATCCTCGGAGCCCGTGACTCGCTCTAGAACTGCAGTGACACGAGCTTATCAGTCCCTCACCCACTCAAATTGCAACCGTCCAGCGCCTATTACTCTGACTCGGCAGGCCCTGTAGCGTGCTCTGCAGCCGCTCCTTGACAACCCACGGCTTCCCCGTCGATTCCTCGTTCAGGCCCTTGAGCAGCCCGCGCACGTCGCCCACCAGCATCGACTTGATGGATGACGCGCCGAAGAGCGACGTCGAATCTCTCTGCTGGCGTGCCTTCTCCGTCGCGATCTTGCGGCGCTGCTGTCCCGCCTTCTCAGCTTCAGATTTGCCCAGCAGAGTGCTGCATAGTACGTCGTACTCGATCACCACGCCCTTGAGCTGCTGCGCGGCGGCCTTGGCCAGCTTCATGGATGCGATCGATGTGAGAGATGGTGTGGTGGACGTTAATGTAGCCATGTGAAAGTCATGATTGCAGAGTCATATGAGCGTCGTGAATCAAACTCCAGCTTCACGTGAACCGTGACGAGGCGCTCTGCGTGAGGACCAAGCTCGCAAGGAATCGATTTAGGCCGGCAAAATCAACCGCTTCTGCTGTGTGGTGGTGCAAGTAGTTTCAGTCGTGAAATGTATCGGGAATGCTGCGTCCTGGAACGGGGTCAAACTTCATTGCACGAAACGACAGCACCAGCTGCGCCAGTTAAAAGGGATGTTAACTGTTAGATTTTGTTTAAAAGTGAGATCAACGATGAGGAACTACACGCTCCGAAACTTGGTTCCAACAGAGGTGGTCTTCATGAATTTCGTGATAATAATACTGTACTTAGCACGTCGATTAGAAAAGTTCGAAACTAATGGGTAGCCCCACTTTCATTTCAAAAGATATTTTGTTGAAAGGTCGCTCGATGTCTCGGGGTAAGAATTGGGATTCTGACGGAGTGCTGGGTGGACCGTCCTCGATGGACGTGCTGCTCGAGTGGTTAATGGCTGCTGGGAACGCTAAGCGCGTGCAAAGGTCAACAGCGCGAAGAGGTGGATTGCGGGCCGCGATAGTCAACAGAATCCACGACTTGTTCCTCAGACGCGGTGTCGCCCATCGCTCCCGTCAGGCGATCAGGCGTAAGCTTTGGGAGCTGAGCAAACAGTTTGGTGAAGCCAAGGAGTGGCTCAAGAGCAAAGGATTTGATCATTATGATGTTAATGAGTGTCGAAGCGTGTGGTGATGAAGATTTGCCCCTTTTATCCTGAAATCGCGCCTTTGCCTGGGTTTTCACGGTTTTCAAGAGATACGACGCTTCAGGCCCATATAGAGGAGACCAATGATACAGAACATTTCGATAATCCTCGTCGGTCATGGAGCAAGCTCCAACGAAACCTCCATTTCACGAATACAAAATGGGACTCTGATGGGGTGGATGGGGGGCCGTCTTCACTGAGCGTGCTACTGAAATGGATAGTGACTCCAGGGAACGCCGCACGCTGGCAGAATGCAGCACGAAATGCGGACGGGTCAAGATTGGTGCTGGTTGGCGAGATTTACGACCTGTTACTGACCCGCGGCATCACGCATCGCTCACATGGTGGCGTGGATAGAAAACTTTATTCGCTGGAGCGGCAATTTGATAAAGCTGAGAACTGGCTCAAGAGCAGGGGGCTTTCTCACTATGAAGACACCCGCGAGGCGAAACGGACGGTGCTGCAAATGTGTCCTGTTTACTCAGATATCAAACTTTTGCTACAGCGCGTGCAGACATCTACAGTTGCAACAAGGTCTCAGACTAGCCACGGCGTGGGAGTGGATACCAGATTTAGGCAGGTCGCACACGATCCAGTGGCTGCTCGATTGTGTCCTCCAAGGCGTATCCATATTGAGCACCATTGGCGATCCTCCCAGCGTGTAAATGCAAAAGACACCGGAGATGTAGCGGTACTGGAGGCTGACCCACAAGAGCGTCGTGAGTTCTTCGAACTCGAACTACAGATAAAGCGTGATGAAGCGATTTGTGTGAGAGCAAAGGCACGCAAGGAGTTGCTGGACATAGGCGTCTCTCATGAAGATGTCGACCGACTTCTTCCCCTGTAATTGAAGAGCAATCGTACCGTATGATTCGTAAATGACGCGAACTGTTGGGGTTCGTTTTGATTTGTCAGTGCCGTCCAACGATTTACAGCAAATATGAAGGAAAAATCCTGCATCCGCAGATCAAGCAAGGAGGGTTGTCGACTATCACAGCTTCCGCTCCACTGGTTTTCATTTCCCGGGAAGCCACCGCTGCGCTAAATTCCATTTGTGCGCATCTGCTCGAAATGATACTGCTGTGAGTTTTAGGATCTCGATTACCGACGTGGATACGAGCTCGAGTTCTGTACCTCTTGGTAACCTTTCAGGTTGTGGAGTTGATCCCTGCTGGCCACAACATCGCAGTGAGCGGCGACAACAAGTTCGAGTTTGCCGATCGCAAGTTCCGCTTCATGATGTTCGAGAGCGTGACAGCTGGAAGCGGATGCCATCTGCAACAAGGCTCTGAACCGGAAGAAGATGCTGTCTGCGGGAATCGATCGAGATGAGGTCGACCAACTTCTGCCCCGTAAGGTTTGGGCCAACATGATGTGGGCATTCGAAGATAGCAATTCATGTTACGGTTGTAGTTCTGCACGGATCAAGCTGACTAGAATGCAAGCCATTAACCAAGCGGGGGTTGTTGCGATTTATCTGTGCTTGACATGCTGGATACCGGACAATCAATGTGTCCACAAGAAGCAGCTCTCATCAGAGCTGTTTGCAAATGTCGTTGACATCGACCCCACATTCTCGAACGAGGTTCTGAGCGAGGACAACACATTGATCTCGTCCGATATCTAGCTGGAGAACCCAGGGCCTCGTTGTTCAGTTTTTCGGCGCCTGTCATGTTGGCCTGCCATACTTCGTGTGTGAATGCTTACGCCACGAACGGGACGTCGGTCAATTATTTGAGAGAGCACTCAGATAAGCTTTGGTCAAAGTTGCTAGCAAATCTTGGTTTTGTCTAGTCCAACCTCGACAATCGTAGCACTCTTACCCGATACACATATCCAAAAGAGTACATATTTGATTCGAGGCTTGCGATGTTGTTGGGAGGGACATTCTGGAGCCACCCAATGCTAGGCAGAAAACTGGTGGCGTGATCTCGTCACCTTCGTTTTCTTGTCGCTCCCACTCACATTATTATTCCCTTTAAGACCACTGCACGCGAATGGAGGTATTTGAACGCCTCTTGGTGATTTTGCCAACTATGTTGTGAAAGTTCACGTAAAGCAAAGTAACAAAATACTCTCGATCCACGATCTGCACCGACGACCACTGGCAATTGGTGGAGAGGATGTGTGCGTTCAACCCAGAGAAGCGGATCAAGATTTCGACGGTGATCGACGAGCTGGCAAGATTTACAAACGATCAAGAAAACACGTTGTAGCTCTTGAAAGCTTATCAGCGCGCGGAAATGGCAACAGGGAATTCCTTCTCAACGTCGCGTGGTTCTGCGACGACTCCAGCACCAAGTGCGTGTAGTGAGTGATTCAAAACCAACACGTCGATATCGTCCGAGTCACGCAGCAGCCGCTGAGGTACACAGTCGTAAAAAAAAAAAAAAAAGAGGAATATAGGGCCTTCCTGCTCTCCAGCTCCATATCGCGTAGACGCTGCCTGTGCGAGCTGATGTTTGGTTTGGTGTCGACTTCAGCTGCACCCCGAACGCCAACTGGCGACGCGGAGCCACTTGAACGCGTACGCTAGGCTATCGGTGCGCTCTCGCTGTCTAAGTGTGCAACCCCTTCTCGTCCAGGCATACGATGCTCAGCAACAGGACGTGTTTGGCTGGAGCCCCCGCTGTGCGTCGTACTTGCGGGAGCACGACTTCGTAGGATAGCTCGTCGTAGTATGGACAGAGCTTCCCGAGCTCCTGTCGATCTTCCTTCGTCATCTCCCCGCGCTGGAAGTAGTCGAAATGTCCTTGTGCCTGTAGCCACGTCGTAGCAGTCTCTCCAACCAGATCATCTTCATCCTAACGCTTTTTTACGTTGCGATGCGTGATCCGCTCTTGCTCCAGGTACGCTACAATCTCTTGGTTCAGTGCCGTCTTCTTCTCCGTTTGCCTTCGCTGGTAGTTGCCTGGGAGGCTCAGCCACTGGAAATGCACGTCGATCGACGTCGGCGATTCTGGACCAACCCCATCTGCATTCCAGAGCCGCATCTGTGAGGATTCCCTGGTCCAGCCAGCTGAGCGGTGATCGGCGGCATCTTCGTTATAGAACTACATGTAAGATGTGTATCTAACGCTCGTTTCAAACGCCTGCCGCATCCCACAATCACCTTGGCGAAGACAACAGATCCAGCGCGTTTCCCACGTTGAAGTGGTATCTCCCTTTACAAGAGCAATGACATGCATGCCAGTCCTGGACTTTGAGTGGCTATTGAGTCGCGCCATGGGGAAGCCGAGCTGGGACGATGACAGCGTGAGTGACGGCCCGTCGTCCATGGACGTACTGCTACAGTGGCTGGAGACCCCTGGGAATGCAACGCGGTGGCTCAAGTCAGCGGGCAAAGGCGACGGATCTCGGCTGCAGATGACCTACGAGATCTCCGACCGACTGCTGGGACACGGCATTAATTACCGAACCATCGGCAGCATCAACGCCAGACTCTGGACACTGGAGAATCAGCTGCAGAACGCAGAGCGCTGGCTCAGGAGCAGGGGATTGCGACACTATGACGCGAGCAAGATGACGGAGCGAGAGGTGC
This sequence comes from Phytophthora lateralis, assembly GCA_000500205.2. Lineage (NCBI taxonomy): Eukaryota > Oomycota > Peronosporomycetes > Peronosporales > Peronosporaceae > Phytophthora > Phytophthora lateralis. The sequence continues at coordinate 2,902 of KV724057.1, read as the reverse complement.
TGCGCATGTGTCCATACTATCCGGAGATCGAACCTCTGCTGAGACCCAAGCGGTCAGCAGCAATTGCAGCTTCAGAAGAAGCCCCTGCAACGGCATTAATGTTTCAGAATGACTGTCGCGAGGACGAGGACGTCGAATCGAATGCAGGAGTTGGGTTTCGCAGTAGTGACGAGGAGGAAGAAGAGCTGGCAAAACTTGGTTCCAAACGAGGAGGCTGTCTCGAACTTCACGATGAAGAACCCAAACACGCCCGAGTAGAACATCAACTCCAAGGAAGAGCCAAGTGTGTAGCTTTACTAAAAGCCGAACCAGACGAGCGCCGCGAGTTTTTCGAGCTGGAACTGCAAGTGAAGCGAGATCAGGCCATTTTGGTGCGAGCCAAAGCCAGGAAAGAGTTGCTTGACATGGGTATCTCTACCGACGACGTTAACCGACTCATGCCTCTGTAATTGTGCCGCGGCTACACTTTGTCTAATACATTGCTTGCCCCGTGCGAGCAGCAACCGATGCCCGTCACACACTCGAACCGAGACTGTCGTTGCTGGTTGTGCTTCTCAAATGGATATTAACATGTAAACCCGGGGAACGTTGCACGCTGTCAAGAAGTTGTACAAAGGCGCGTTTAACGACTTGTTGTTGATTCACGTCATCCCCCCCGAATCAAAGCGTCATACACTAGAGGATCAATTCGATAAAGCTAAGTACTGGTTCAGGAACAAGAGACTTCGCCATTTTAGAGCCACCACCGAGGCCGAGCGTACATTGCTGCAGACGTGCCATGTTTATCCGAAGATTGATCCCGTGTTACGGGCACCACGTCGATCTGCAGCATGACATGGTCGCCAGCAAACCGCGGTAAGATGGATATGTTTAAGCAACTGAAAAAGGATCTCGTGCCGACTCAAGCATCAGGCTCGATGCGTGTTCGGATTGAGCTGTTGGCAATCCTTCAGGCGTATTCACGAGAGACGTTCGTGTCTAGCAATTCTTTGCGCGCATTTACATGTAGCTCGAAGGCAAAGAACTCACGATGCTCTTTTGGCTCAGATTCCAGTACTGCTACACTATCGGCACCACTGCAATCCCTGTCGACCGATATAATCTCCCGTTCATGCTGCGCGTGAACCGGTGCGATCCAGAGGGTCAAGTTGACGTGAAAATTCTTCCTCTACAAGAGCAGTTGATGAGCATCCAGGTTGTGAACGATCCGGCAAAGATACCTCGAAGTACCTCCAGTCCAGCAGATATCTTTCAGCGCACACAATATCTTTGGCGGAGCTCGCGATGGGGAACATGGGCTGGCACTCCGACGCTGTCAATGGAGGGTCGTCGTCGATAGATTTGTTGCTTCAATGGCTTTCGGTTGCTGGGAACGTCGCACGGTGGCTGGAACCAACGTTGCTCAAGGACGGGAGGCGCAATGAGCTGAACAACGAAATTCACAAGTTGCTGGCCGCCCATGGTATCACACATCGTACTCCAACCAGCGTCCAGAAGAAGATATGGTTCATGTTTAATCAATTCGGAGAGGCCGAGAAGTGGCTCGATCGCAAGAGCATCGACCATTTCAACGCGAACGGCAAGACAGAGCGCAAGGTGCTACGAATCTGTCCATGCTACCGAGAGCTCGATCCCTTGCTGCAACCTTCACGCTCTCCAAGGGCCATCATACCCAAAGTCTACATCGCTGTTACCAGACCCCCCAAACAGCAACAAAACGATGAACGTCAAGTTGGCTCGAAGCGAGCCGGTACCAGCGACTCCTACGAAGACGATGCCGCGAAACGCGTTCGATGGGAAGACCACACGAGCGACACTCGAGCATCCGATCAAGAGAAGGAAGACCGTACCGAGCGTTCGGCTCTTCTAGAAGCCGATTCCGATCTGCGCCTCGAGCTCTTCTGTCTCGAGATCCAGGCCAAGCGCGACGAGGCCATCTGCGTGCGCGCAACAGCGCGCAAGGAACTCCTGGAGCTGGGATTCTCTCTCGACGACGTTAGCCGCCTCCTTCCCCTCTAAAATCTGCTCCATCAACAATGCCATCGACAGCGTATTGAAGTTGTTCTCTGAGATTTATTTCAGAGTTTTATCCATTTTCCGCTACATGTATTTTAATACCATGTATTAATCCCTTAGTTCCCGTATGTTGTACCGTACAACATAAGAGGTGTATACCGGGTATACTATACCCTAATTAACTTTTTTCGCAGCATCTCTTGTATGTTGGACCTCCAACATAAGACCAATTTATACTTGGTATTTGTATAGATGCACATCACA
>KV724052.1:0-33351 GCA_000500205.2 Phytophthora lateralis | reverse complement strand
GGGGGGGTGTAACGGGGTTACATGAAGAGTGTCCGTCACTCTTCGGAGTTGGGTACATGGTGTGACCGACACCACTACCATGTCACATGTGGTGTGTGGTACACCACTGACACGTGGCTGATGGCTCACTGCCATCCATTCATAAAATATATAGGTTAAACTATAGGTGACTTAGGAATTGTATTGCAGGCCAATTTAAGGTTCACCTATAAATATATTCAGTCTTAAATCTACGTTGCTCAAGTCAACCGTTCCCTCCAGACCGGGAACTAGTGAACTGCAGTTCACTTGGAGTTTGTATACTCCTAGCACTTCCTCAGCGGAAGGTGCTGTGTGACTCCCGTCACAGCAGTAGCATGCATTTACCTAGGTAATACAGCTGAATGAACGAGTACAGGTGGCTACGCACCAAGAGGCAACTTTGATGTGGTTGTTCACCGTTCGCCCGACAACACCCGCAGGACAAAATCCAGCGCCAGTTTTAATGCGTCGTTTTTCGAGTAAATTTACCGGTAACGTTATCTAACATTTTTATGTGCTCTTCGAGGATGCCTTCTCTCTAACAAAGCGGATGCTACCAATCATACGCCCAACAGCTTCGCCTCGTAGTCAACGTGTAGTGATCTTGCCGTCCTACTTGAAGCCCCCCCCCCTGCCTTACATGTACTAAGCAACATCCAAAGTGCGGAGAGCAGCCTGGTACAAAGATGAGTTTCCCTTTATTTTATAGTACCGTAGTGCTCATAACTTGATGGCCACTTCAACAAGATCGACCAATCAGAAGTGAGTTACTCGCCAAGGAAGAGCGCCACGCCTGCCAGCACCCAGCGAGCCCGATCGCCTGAAATGGGCATCGAGATCTCCACCAGCATGCGTTCCCGGTCTGTGGAGTAATACAGCGGGGTCTTGATGCAGTTCTCCTTCTCGTACATCTCCTGGGCGTCCTCGCGCACAAACGCCACGTAGCAGGAGGGCACTGCGACCAGCTCCTGCGCGTCCGACACGGCTTCCAGCAGCGTGCCCCCTTCAAACGACGCGCCTTGCAACAGCAGCCTAGTCAGCTCGAACCACTCCACTTTGGTGCCGCTCAGACGCTCGCGCTCCCAGCAGGACAGCAGCTTCATGCCGTCCATCGAGCACTTTTGCTCGCGTGCGCTTTGCTGACGCAGCGCATTGAGAAACGTGCCTGGATGCAGCAGCTCCGACAGGTCCAGGCCTTTCGTGAGCAATTGGCCACTGCCCACAGCGTCCTGCCACTCGGAGAGCGCGCGTTTGCGCATGGCGAGTCCACGCAACCAAGTGGCTACGATCTCGCTAGCTTCCCACTGAGCAGACCATTCCGTCGGGACGACGCCCTTCAGCAGAGCTTTGGCGACAGTCTGGATGGCGGGTGTCAGCAGGCCAGTGCCGTAGATCACCTTCTTCAATGCCTGGAGGCTCGTGTTCACTTGTTGAGCCAGATCCAGCGCGTAGTCGTTCTCCAGCGCCACGAAAGCGTCTGCAGGGGCCATGACCTGCAGGTTCTTCCCACTGCTGGGCGATATCGAGGTGCCTTCTAGCTGGAAACCGGTCGTGAGCTTGCCCCACGTCTCCAGCAGTGGGCCGAGCTGAGCACGCCACTTCTCGCGGTCGAATGCCGTGGCTTCAGCTTCGCTGGACGAGAGCGCCTTCAGCTGCACGATAACCTGGCCAGATAGCGAGCGCTGCATAGACCGTTCGATGTTGTCCGGCAGCCCAAACATGGCGGGGGCGTCAACGTCCGGGAAGCGGTCGATGACGTCAAGGAAGTCGGCGTGCTGAGCGCTTTGAGGTAGCTTCACGCCACGCGTGACACTCTTTTGGCCCGACAGCAGCTCTTGACTGAAGTATTCGGTCAGGTTGCAGCGGAGCACCCGCAGGTCGTACGGATTGTCGATACGACCACCGTAAATCGCGTTCTCCATGAGCCCGTGGAGCGTTTGCCAGTCGATGCCTCCAGAACCGCCTCCACTGGTCTGGCAGGCCAACTCCATGACGTTCGAACCTGCTCGGAAGTCGCCGAACGAGAACTCGTAGAACTTGGTCCACCCTTGCGGGATATACGTGCGTCGCTCTTGTAGCAGTGCGTGGAAGAAGGCCAACAGGAAGAGAAGTTGCGCACGCGCAGGAGAGCCTTTGCCGATGAAATCGGGGTTCCACGCCGCATACGTGCGTTGCAGATTCTTCTTCATGCCCGGAGGAGACTCGAAAGTGATCTTCAGACTCTGCTCCAACAGGACGAGCGGGAACGCATCGTGGGGCTCCGTTGTGAGCCATAGTCGGAACTTGTGACTAGCCGTGAGAGCGCTAAACTCCTTTTCGAGCACTGGCAGCCAAGCAATCACGAGGTGGAGATTCTGAAGACACAGCCACTCGCCGTGCTCTGCCGTAGACTTGAGCAGGTTGAGCGCCTTCTCCTGTTGGCCACCACCCATAGAAACCTCAAAGTAGTGTCCCTTTCCAACGACAGACGTCGCTACTTCTTCCAACTCCTTCGAAGGATCAGCTCCCGCCGTGGTCAACAGAAGCACCGGTGTCGTGTTGGTAGCCTCTTCCGTGCCGATGACTTTAAAGTCAAGGGACGGCGGAGTAAGCGACTTGAGCTGCATGACGCCGCAGATGAATTGGACGATCGCACTCTGCAGGCGATCGGGTCGTAATGCCTGGACAACAAGCAGCTTCTGGAAAGCGGACAGCCCTCCTGCAGACCCAGACTTGTCCATTTTCGGGTGGAAATTTTGCTCGCACTCCGTTGACTTGGACCATCGGATCCACATGTCGTGGCTTTCGAACTTGCATAGCTGTGCCAGACGTGGCAGGGCCTCGATAAACTGTGTGAAGGCTTCCTTGCGCTCAGGCGACGCCCATTCTGGAAGCGAAGTGCGGCCACCCGATCCCTTTTCATTCTCAATCAGTTCACCGCAGAAGAACTCGTATTCGTTCTTCTCAAAGCACTCGGGGTGCATCCCGTGCACTAAGTGCATCCCAAACATCGGCCGGTGCTCTTTAAAAAGGGCACGACCCACGAACATCAACATCTTGTATTCTAGGATAGGGATCAAGCGCAAAATCCGATCCTTGGTGCTCGACGACTCCATCTTCGTTGCCAAAGTAGCTTTGAACAGCCCCAAGAACGACACTAACGAGAAGCGGTACATGTGGTTCACAGCACTCAGCTGCTTCACCAGGAAGAACATTTTGGCACCTTCATGAGCGAACGGGCAGTACGTGTCACGTTTTTCGTCCAGCTCCTCGGACTTCTTCGCTGACCGTTCCAGTGCGTTCTCAATCTCAGCACTAGTCGCCTTCGTCTTTGCGAGGGATTCAACAAGGATGGTGTTTTCCAGGATATCTCCTTCGGACGTTGCAAGTGCCTCCACGAGCTGCTTTTCAAGAGCGGCCAGCTGCACCTTGCAGTCTTCTTCCTGACGGAGTAGCTCACTCTTCTCCTGCTCGAGCTCGGGCTGTTCGTGCTGGATAGTGACGCCTAGAAGTTGACCTTCTAGTCCAGACCTAGTGACCGTAAAATTGACCACGTTGACAATGGCAAGCGCGTCGGGTGCTAGTGGCGGGGACGGATTCCGTGTGACCAGGAATAGTCGAAAGTTCTCGTTGTAGTCAATCACCTTGTCGCCAAGCGCAACGACGAATCGCGGACCCTGATGAATTAAATCCTTGCGAACCAACGGGTACAGGTAGGGCTCAACGTTGTCGACTTCCAGGATCACGAGCGTCTTTCCAAAGCGCACAGCTTGCTCCACTAAGTTCACAAACCGAGCATCTTGTGACTGCACAATGGAAAGTGGACGCGTTGTGTCCTTAGCCAGTTCGGCCTGCAACCACGCTGTGCTTGCACTGGCGGGATCAATGATAAACGGACAGCGGTCCCCACTAGAATTGGAGACAATTAGTGCGTTCTCCATCGACAGGTTGTCCGAAGGAAGGCCCATACTCTTCCAAGTGAGCAATTCGCTCTCGGAGCTCAACAGTTTGCGGTAGTCAAAGTGAAGGCTGCTTGTGGGGCCAGTAGAGTTAGCGTTCTCTAGGATATTCCGTTCCCATTCCTTCACGATACGCTTTCGAGCGTCCTCTGAGCACTTGCCAAGGAACGTCGTAAAAGCCGAGGCAAGTAGCATGCGCACAGGTAGATCGGTAAGGCGACTCTCGAGCTCCTTCACCTGTTCGGACCAACGGTGCTTTTCACCGCCCAGCTTGCTCAGTAACCCTTGCGCCTTATTCAAGGTGCTCTGAGCTTGCTCCAAGTTGACGCGCAAGATCTCGGCCTCTTTGGTCTTCTCTCCGAACTGCACCTTCATCTGGTCCACCGTGATGTCGATCTTCTTCAGCTCGCTCTCGCACTGCTGGAGACGCTGTTGTGAAGCGTCAAGTGACCGCTTCGCCTCGGCAAGATCTGTTTCAAGCGGTTCGATCTTGTTGAGCACCATCGAGTACTTCAGATTGGCCTTCACCCACGTGGCCAAAGGGGCAGCAGCTACACTCACACGGTAGATCGTTTCATGGTCGAAAGACGACGTTTTGCTCTTCACAAGCTTCGTGACAGCCTTGGAAATCTCCGGAGTGATCCGATGAGCATCATAGTTGAGGATGTCTTCCTTCACCCCACGGTTTCCAAGGAACTTCTTCATGGAGTTCCAGGACGTATCCTGAATTCCCAACAGCATCAGCACAGCTGAAAGCACGTCGTGAATGGGCTCAGGCGGCATCTTGAGCGAGCGGATCTCGTTCAGATTGTCGCTCTTGATATTACCCACAGCTTCCATGGCAGTCTGGAGAATAGGCGTGATCTCGCCCAACTCCTGTTCGATCTCGCGCTTCCGAGCATTCGTGGCTGTTTCGGCCTTTGCCAACTGCTTCTTGAGGTCTTCCACCTCTCGGCGGTTTGTAGCGGCACGATCCAAGGCGTTTGTGATCTCTTTCATGGCTTCGTCAGCCGAGACCTGAGCAGCACTCAAGTCCTTCTTCTTCAAGACAGCATTGCGACTGAGCTCATCCACCGTCACACTCGCTTCCTCCAGCTTGCTCAAGCCGCTCTTGAGGTGGCGGATCTCCTGCACAATTTGCTTGCATTTTGCTTCGAACAGCGTGCGCCATGTGCCCAGAAAGCAAATGAACTCGCGTGGTGTAGCCCCAAACTCCTTACAACTCGCGTACAGACTCGTGATGAGCGGAGTGGTTTTGAGAAGACTGTCGACGAGCTCAGACCCGTTCAGCAATAGTTCTGGCAGTCGAGCCATGCTGCTGGTGTTCCACTCGCCCATCCAGACGATAGCGCAGCGAGTGTAAAGCGCTGGGTTGCTCTCGCAGCGCAGTACAAACTGCGGGTTTCGAGAATCCATGGCAAGCACTACGTGCACAAACTGCCGAACACGAGACACGAAGAAGTCGTACACAGTACGAATATGTTCCTGGCCGCTCGCACCGATACTTTCCAGCATGAGCTCCTTGAGTGGGGCGATCTGCGGCTCTATCTCCTCGTGCGTGTACAAACCAGGCACTTCCCCAGAGCTCAACAGAGAGTTGGTGAGTTCCAAGATGGCATCTTGAGTAAAGTGGTGGTCTTCCAAGTACAGTACGTAGTGTTGGCCTTCCACGCCAGCCTTCACGAGCAAGCTCTTGAGGTCAGTACGGAAGCTAGCAGCATCGTAGGTCCTGGTGACACTCGGAGAGAACATCGTATAGTTCAGCATGTACGAGATAAGTGTAGCAGCCGAGCGTCGACCCACGCCGGAGTTTCCAACGAGTAGCATTGACCCTCCAGGCTCCGACAGGATGCGCTCGATGATAGTCAAATGCTCCAGGATCTCGTCAAATAGCAGCATGTGCAAGTCCTTCTCCTCGCGCTCATAGAGCACCATACCTTGCGCGACCACTTGAGAGAACTCATCACTTGCTATTCTTTGCAGGGATGCTGTGGCACTTCCTCCAGAGCCACCAGCATCTCCGCCAACATTTCCTCCAGCTGAGCGACAGTGCAGTGAGCTGAAGTACACATCCTGCAGTTTTGCGGCGTGGCGCCATTGCTGCTTCCAAACACTGTTGAGAATGCCGTCGAACTTCGTTTTGGCTTCGTTGTCCACGAGTCGATCACGGAAAAGACGACGCGCCTCGTGTGCGAGTGCATCGAGGACGTCTTCGTGCTCGAGGTCATACCGCACGAGTGCAAAGACCCACTTGGTCAGATCACGCGGCGTAAAGAGGTAGTGACGCTGCTCGTCCACCGTGAACTTGGATTTGATAGTGTCGTAAACCTCCACCATGCTCTTCGCAAGGCGATCGCGGTTAGCGGAATCGCGCCAGGTCGCCGGCAGGTTCGGCGTGCTAGCAGAGTCGAACACGCCCTCGAGGAAGGTTGAATACACCACTGCAAGCTCTTCGGTCGACGGATAATCCATGTAGGCCACCTTCACGATCGCAGTGAATCGTGTGGAGAGCGGATGGCGCCCCACTGTGGTAGCCGCGTTCATGGACGCAACGAGCTGAATCTTCTCGACTCCGAGGAACTCCAAGTGCTGGTCGTAGAAGCCGTTGAAGGTGATCAATTGCTGAAGGAAGGCAATCAACATGCACGTGTCGTACTGGTCTGGCTTTGGCAGGTTAATATCCTTGAGATACAGCACGAGTCTTTCAGCGTCTCGAGGGCGGTAGACGCGACCTGTCGGCGTCGAGAAGAGCGAGCAGCACTGCGCGATTTTGTGGATCACGTGGTCAGCTGTGGTCTGCGCGTTGCAGTGCAGTACAGACACTGTGACGCTTTTGAGGTTCTTGAAGGCTTGACGGATCATCATGTTCTTGCCGCTTCCTTCTGGTCCAACAAGGATGAAAGGCTCCATCTTCTCTACCCACGGCTCGATAAGCTTTAGGCCTCGTTGAACGCTCACAGTGGGCACGACAGCATCCAGTCCATTGGCTAAGAGGTCTTTACGATCCATTTTGCCATCCATGGAGCCGTACGTGTCGCGCTTGGTCTCGTACGTGTAAAACGTCGAGCCTTGGCAGTAGCAGTCCAGCGGGGAGCTCATATCGGGAGGCCGCTCGTTCGCCATCATGAAGAGTGACTTGGCGAACGATGCGCGCGACCCCATAGCCAAGTTCGCTCCCAAGCCGCGGATCATAGCGCAGACAAACTCGGATCGGGTCGTGGCCGACGCTACATGACTCAATCCATTCATGATTGTACCGACGGTAGTGGTAGCCACGATGGCGTCGTACTTGAGCAATTCTTCCAACCCTTTCGTGAACAACTCGTCGATCCATTGTCGCAATGCGTCGCGTGTGTTGCTGGTACTTGAGTCCGAGGCAGGTGGGAGGGTGAGAAGCCATTTGCTCACAAGTCTCTGGATGACCATATCCTCGTCGGAGAGGAAGATCATACCCATTCGCGAAATGGTGGCAGGCGACGCGAACCGCAGGTCGTGCGTCTCAAACACGAAGTTGACGTTCGGGCCGAAGTTAATACGCTCACCGTTGGGCAGCGTGAGCAAGTGGTTGTCGTCCAGCACCGAGTTGAGCGACTCAATCCATTCGGGGTCGACGTCGCCGTCGCAGATGATCCACGAGCGCACGTTCTCGGGCTCCTTGACAACCTGTCGCGCTGCTGCGGTGAGGACCCCGTCTTCCCATTCACGAGTGTCCAAGTCCATGTGGCCCAGCAGACGCTCGCGCGGCATCGACTTGGGGTTCATAACGTGGGTTTTTACAAGCTGACCGCACCGGATCAATGCCTGCTGCAGAACCTGCCACACCGTGGACTTGCCACTACCCGACGGCCCCACCACCACGCACCCCATGCGCTGGTCCAGTGACTCCTTCAATTGCAGCATTTTCCGGATCTGTAGCTCGTCCACTTCCAGGAAGAACGGTTTGCTCGTCATGACTTCATGAATGGCATCACCCAGAGCTCCTCCTGCTAGATCCGCCGACTCGACGCCAGGGAACACGTCTCCGATAAGAGCCAAGAAGCGGGTCGAATCCACGAACGTGAGCTTTGACAGCGTGTTAATCCGCACAGCCTTGATTAGGATCTCGGTTTCTTCTGCCGTCGTCATTCGCACTGGTTTGCTGTCCGCTGCCTTGGATTCCTCTTCTCCGTTACTATTCGATTTACCAGCATTGGTAGCTCGATCCTTCTTTTCGGCCTGCAAGAGCTTGCCAGCCGTGTTGAGTACTGCTTTCAGTGCACGCAAACCCCAGTCGTAGTGCTGCTGGCGAGATAGCAGTTGTCCGGACAGCGAATACAGAGAGACAACCTTGGATGCGATGTCTTTGGCTTCGCTGAACCCCTCCGAGTAGAGGATAACTTCCGCGATGAGGTTATTATCCGGTCGACCCATTGCCACAGGACGGAAGAGTGCCTTGAGGTTGTCAGGGAGCTTTGACCGGCCACCGTAGCCTTTTCCGGCGGGATTGAGTGTCACAAAGATGCCAGCGTTGAAATCGACATCCACGGAGCGATTCAACAGGTTGATGGTTCCTGTTTTCTCCTTGATGGCGTCCTGGATAACCTGAATCTGCTGAGAAATGGCAGAAAGCTGGTCCTCCTTCAGACGGTTGAACTCGTCAAAACAGCCCCAGGCACCGCACTTTACCAAGCCGATGAAGATGCGGCCCATAGATTGGAAATCGATACCCTCATCGCAGTTGAACACCAAAACTTGCCGTCCAAACTGCCCACCCAACGCCTTCACAGACTCCGTTTTACCTGTACCAGCAGGTCCGTACGGGTTGCCTCCGAACCCCATGTGCATGCCTTGAGTGAGCGTAAGGTAGCACTTGTCCGTCAACGGAGTGTGCACCAGCTTCGGCGCATTGCCCTGGTATTCGTACGTGTAGGCAAATTCAGCGTCATTCATCCGTATCAAGCACGACGGTGATTCTTTGCCTGACTGCTTCCGGGTATCCAGATAGAACCGAAGCTGTTTCTGCCAGATCCAGTCGGTCACGGACCGACAATTGACAGCCAAGAGCTGATCGCACACGTCGATATGGTGAACTAAATCCAGGACGAGCGCTTTAACTTTGAGACTCATGAGCAGCTCCGTACTAAGGTCCAACGACGTCAATTCGCGCAGCGTGTCCTGTAGACTACGCTTCAGCTCCAGAACCGCACCGCTTTTGATTGCCGCCTCAGCTTGTGAGCAGAATCGGATCTGCTCCGTAAGACACAGCACTTGCGATGGGAAGGCATGGTAGTCTGGAGCGCTCACACTCACACACTGCGCTGTCAGAGCGCGAATGGTACGGCGCATCTCGTTCGTAAAGGTTTCGAGCCATTCCTCGACGTTGCTCGTAACAGCGACCGGAGTGTGGAGCTCCACGCGTTCGCTCGCAGCACTCAGCATCGCCACGATCTGGTCTTGCTTGTCTGAGAACTCCACTCGATAAACGCCTTGATAGAGTTTCTTGAGGTGGCTCTGAATCACTGCAGGGTTCTGAGACTGACCCAGGATCTCGAGCAGGTCTTCGTCGCCAATGAAGTAAAACCGCGGCATTCGCGAACGTTTCTCCTCGAGGAAGTCGGCCAGAGCTTTCTGACAGCGCTCTAGTTGATCGACCATGGTAGTAAGGCGCTCCACTAGCTGTGGGAACATCAGTTCATCCGCCAGGTTGAAGAGCTTTGGATCCCGCTCGACCGAGCCCATGATGTCTGTGAACTCCTCGTCCACACGACGGAAGCGACTCTGCTCGGAAGGCAACGCGCCTTTGGAGAAAATCGGCTCGAGGAAGACCCACTTGCGCTGAATGAGGTTGAGCTGGGACAGCACCTGGTCGAGCGTGCTCATCTTGATCTCGTATTGACTTGCCTCGACCTCAAACGGCTTGAAGAATTGCGACTCCTTGAGCGACGCCAACAGAGACTGGTTGTCGCCTAATGCAAGCGTCAGGTCTTTCCAGTCCTTGATGATAGCGACGCGGCGGCCGTCATGCTCGTGCACTAGCAGCGCAAGCTCAGCCGTCTCTGTCCAAGCACGAAGTTCTTGTAAGGCATCACGAATTGTGACTTCGCCTTGAGCTCTGGCATGGAGCACTTTGACGAACTGAAGCGTAGCTGGCAGCTCCAACACCGGGAACACGTCCATAAAGTGCTGTACGATTAGGTTTTGCTTCTCCACGCCACGCGGGAAGCCAAGCTTTCGGAAGAGCTGCGTCCAGTGGTCGTCCTTGAAAGGCTCACCACGACAAAGTTTGAGGGTTGGCATTGCTCGCTTCACGTTTGTGTTGAAGTCGTTGATCTTGTCCACCACCGCAGTGCGCTCTACACCGTGTGCGGCTTGTTCCTTGACCGCGTCTGCCCATTTTTGAGCAGTGTCTGCTAGCGCGAACATGTTGGTGCAGAACGCAAACCAGTCTTGTGCTGCGAGGGCCAGCACTTCCTCTCGGAACTGTCGATACGTCTGCCAATTGCGCTGGAGCTTGCCAACGTCGTCTTCGAGTGCTGGAAGACCGTCAAACACTGGTTCAGTCATGGAAAACGCCGCACAATTGGACGTGAGTGTGGAGCTTCGTGTCTTCAGCTCGTCTAGTTTCTCGCGCCATTCGTCCATGGAAGCGTACACTTTGGCTAGTGCATCGTCCTCCCATGACGGAACTTCCACGGGACGTAGCGCCATCCACCGTTGCCGGAACTTGTCGATCTCCACGTTGCAGTCGACCACCTGCGCTTCGATTTCTCCCTTGAGACTTTCTCGCTGCTCGTCGATCATGTCATTGAAGGCCTCCAGAGCAATTTCAAAATTCTCCCAGCGCGTTGGAAGCTGCGCTAGGCGAGCTTCCACCTCGCTCGTATCTAGACTCGCACCACTCATACCAGCACTGCTGCCTCCTCCAAGCACTGCAAGAAGCAGTGTCTTCTTCTTTTCAGTCTTCTGGAACTGGGAATGAGCGTCTCCTTTGCGTGCGTCGATGTCCTTCCACTCCAGTTGGGCAGCGCCAATTTCGTCTATGGAGTGTGGACGCTTGTTCAAACTCTCCATCGATGCGTCCACGAAGTCCTCGACCACTCGAATATGGTTCAAAGTGCTCTTGCGGAGCGACAGAAGGAGAGCATCCGCAAACCGCTGCAAGTGCTCATCCAGCGACCGCTTGAATGGAACTAGCGACAGGTTAATACAGTCCACTTTGACAAAGTCCGGGATCTTCTCGCTTTCCTTTCGCTTGGCTCGTAGCGTTTTGAAATTGAGTTCCCAGTCTGCCGGCTCCTGTAGTGTTGACTCCATGAGTGCATCCAGGTCAAGGTTTCCACCTCCTCCCAGTTTTGCTAGGAACCCCCAGTGCTCGTACTCAAAGAGCAGACCTTCGAGCCGAGTGAATAAACGCTCACAAGACTCGTAGACGCGTACGAGGTTGCGTGCGTTGGCATCGCACATTGCTGCAAACACCTGAGAGTTCGCAAACCCTCCGAACTTGGTCGGTCGTGCCACGAACTTCTTCATCGCCTTGTAGTATGTCGTACGTAGCTCTTCAGTAGGAGGTTTCAGAACCAGCGTCGATCCTCCAGCGATGGAAGAAGCAAGCGCAGCAGACGCAGTTGGGAAGTGAAGCTCGGTCTTGATCTCCTTGATCTCTGGTAGGTTTTCGTTTAGCATCTCCAGACCGAGCTGGTAACCGGACTCAAGCACCTTGTAGAGCTGATGGTCCCAGTACAGGAACCACTTGGCAGTGCGTGCGGAGTCTTGCTTGCGCGTCGTCAGCTGTGCACCGCGCTTGATCTCGTCCCAGCGCTCCTTCCACTTGGACGGGTAACGCAGCAGATCTACATCTAGCAGGGCGAGGAGCTCTTCGCCTAATTTCTCATGGGCGCGCTTGAAGCGCCGGTTTTCAGCTGCCAACCGGTCCGCTGCAGTTTGAAGCTGGCTCACGTACTCATCGCACTCGTCCAAATTCGCCCACGTCACATCCTTGCTCTTGGTTTTCTGGTTCTGGCTCTGAGCGATTCCAGGACGTTGCACGGCATCTTCAAAAGCCAGAAGCGAATCAAGCAGCATGGGTTTCTGTTCGTCAATGATTTGAGCCTCGATGCTGTTGTAGAAGTTGGCCACCTTCTGCAGTGTGACGCCAAAGCGGTAGTATTTCTCCGCTTCCTCAGCCACCTGACGCACCCGAGTTGGTACCCACGCGTCGCCAGCTTGTGCTGCTGTCTGCTGGGCCGAGAGCTCTGTGAGCTGACGGACGTCGCGCAACAGCGTAACCAGAAATTCACTGAAGTTCACGACAAGGTCGCCACTCTGCTTGTCGATCTGCATGAGCCTACCGCGCAATCGAAGCGACTGACCCCCGTCATTCTCTGTATCTTCGTCCAACGCGCGCAGCATAGCGTCCTGCCAGTCGCGCACACGGTCTAGGACGAGGCCACTCGCTTTCTGAGCTAATTTCTCGCACTGCTGCGATAGACGAGGGAGCGCCGGCAAGTCAGCTAGGACACCGCGGGCCAGCCGCTGCATATCTGCTACTCGACGCCCTAGCGCATGAGCCCAGACAATCACGTTCACATCGCTACTCAGTGTCTTGCCGACGTGCATGCCGCTCTTTTTCTCTCTTGCTCCTGCGCTGCTCGAGCCGAGATTTTGTCTCCGAGTCTCAAAGTCGCTATCAAGTTGGTCCACGTGCGCCAAAAGCTGTGCAAGCAAGGCATCACGCTCGCCAGCTAGTGCCTGGGCTAGCGTAGGCCGTTGCAAAAGGTGCTGGTAGCGCTGCAACAAGCGCGCAGCCGCACTGGGTTTTGAAGTGACGGCGCGGAGTCGTTCCCGCAGCACCACTGCAACTTGAGCCTCCATGGGAGCGAGCGAGCGATCAAACTCACTTAGCGCACGCTGCCATGCAGGCTCCGTGTACGCGTTGTAATACAGCGGACGCAGTCTCTCAAAAGGCCGAAAGCACGACTCCGCGAGCTCGTCTTCTTGGTTCTTCCCCCCGTGCGAGGGTAGTAAGGCCTGGAGTTCTTCGTACGTTGTGCGCACACGCAGAACCTGGTCCAGCCGAGCACTCAATTGCTGCACTCGCTGCACTTGCGAGGACACAGGGCCCTCCCACATGTGTTCACCGTGCGCCGGCCACATCGTCCCAGTCAAAGACTCGATGCTATTACGCCACTTCTCGCACAACCCCACGCCTTGTTGCAGCAAATGGTGCACTGCGTGGAACGGTGCTTGCCACACATTGGCCCCGGACTCCAGTTCATTTCCAGTCAGGGCTTTAGCCTTCGCTAGCACGAAGCTGTTGATTGCGCCCGAGACAAGCCCGAGAAGGTGGTCCATGCGCCGCTGGGGATACATTTGATCGCGCGCCAAGTCGAGACGCCACAGATCATCTGCAACATTTGAAGCGTCATCCAACAAGTCGGTCATATCGTCAAAGCTCAAATCCCCTAGTGGGGCGGAGAAGCGTTGGTGCACCGTGTCAAAAGCAGCACTAAACTTCTTGGCTCGTCTGGCCTGCCTCGAGTCGCTCTGCATGGCCTCCCAGTACGCGAACTCGTCGCTCATCGTAGCGATGCTCATAAGGCCCTCGTCGCCATTGTCACTTGGCGCTGCTTTAGCTTGTTTCCCTCCCTGTATCAATACGGTGCCTGCAAGACCAGCATCTAGCTCCAGCAGCACGTCCTTGAGCTTCTGTGACAACTGACTAGCACGCGCGTCATCACGCAGCAGTAGCGGCGCGTACACTTGGTGCACCGTCTGGTACAGACTTTGCAGTGGCGTCTGCAGCGCCGACGTCAATTGCACACTCGTGCTCATGTTGTCGGGCGTGAGAGGCGCCACCTTCTGCAGCTTCAGAAATGCCGCCGTCTCGTCGTTGTTCCCATCCTCCTCGTCCTGCAGCGCGTTGGTCAGATGAATGTCTTCGCTTCCGCTAGCCAGTCGTGCGTGGAGCACATTGCATTGCAAGTCATCAAGGAACTGCGTCAGCGCCTGCTGCGAGCCCTTTTCTTCGCTCAGACACGTGTTGCGAGGTGCCCAGAGGCCGCGGAGCAACCCGGACAGGTAGCTGCGCCTGCCGTCGCCCGCGTCTGGGTCCATTCAGCTACTACGACCGGAAAATACTGCTGGAGTCGAAGTGATGGCGAGGAGACGCCGAAAGATAGCTCTCAAGTGCACCACTTCAACGTGGTGTGTGCCACATTCCAAACTTCAACTATGCATTTTCAGAATTACGTCGCTTCAGTATTTGATATGGGAGGTCGTGAGCTGGTGATCGAGTTATTTAGGTCTTGCCAAACCAGCGCTCCAAAACGGATTCGATGCTATGCTGACCCACATCTTGGCCCCGTGGGCATCCAAGGAGGATGGTGAGGATCTCGATGACGAAGGAGACCTCGTGGGCGCTCTGAAGAACTGCACACAAGAATTAAACAAACTGTGCGGTGGACTGGAAGTGCGGCTGCTCGAGGCAGAAGATGAATATGCTGCGGACGTCGATACTAATACGGACACGCTGACCTCGCTGGAAGAGATGTCGAGTGAATGTGCTGCTTTGTTGGCTTGTCTTGAGTTTGGAGAGCATAGGTGAGAAGGAGACAGTGTTGAAACCTATGAGTTCATCAAACTTACTTACCGAGTTTTTTAGTTTCGATGGAGCTGATGATGACGACCCTGAAATGCTAAATGAATCGTTCACTGGTGCCAATCATCCCAAAGAAGAGAAGGAGGAACAGCAGCAGCTTCAGGTTAGCCGCCGAGGTTTGGTGCTGCGAATTGTCGTTTTAATTCTTATGATGGTGTGCAAATTAACAGGGAGAAAAGGTTTTGGAGGCGGCCAGCGATGAAAACCTTGCTCATGAACTCGACAGATTTGCAGAGGAGTTGAAGAATTTTGCGTTGTGTCTAGATGAAACCACCATCGCGAAAGAACCTGAGGCATTCTATCTGGAAGTAAGCAACACGGAGGGATGCACGGACATTGACAATGGCGTAACTTGTCAGATTGTTGATAGTGAACATGGCAGAGGAAGCAACAATAATGCCGCTGTTCCTAGTGGAGGCAGTGTTGGCGATAAGGCTGCTATGCCGACTGATGAGGCAAAGACAAATCACAGCAACGACGTATTCAGTCAGCGAGCCAAGGACGCCATTACATTGCACATCAAAAGACTAGCCCTTCAAAAGCAGCGCCGATTTGGCAATGAAAATCAATTCCGGGCCTCAACAAGCACAAAAGATCTGGAACCAGATGTAGACCAACAACGTGGTGCTAGGGTCAAGGTGGTGGTGTCAAAATTCCAAAGCACGAGCTTTCAGCAACATATCATGCGCCAAAAGTTTGCGCGTCGAAGGGTGCAGCAGATTCAGGAGGCTCAGCGTCTCGTCGAGTCTGCACGTTTACGGGGAACAGTGTGTGCCTCACAACATCAGTCCGCAAAATCGAACAACGGTAAGTCACAAGCCCAAGCTAAACAAAACGCAACGTACCTGGACCAATTCACGTCGACTTCCACGAATTATTTGCCCGCAAATGAGTTCGAGCCACGCTATCTGTGTGCCGTCTATCTGTACGGCCTCCGTCATCTCGGAACAACCTATATCACGTTCAGTTCACTCACGCAGTTTGAGCAGCGCGCCCGAGCGAGATTCTCAATCAAAGAAGTCGTAAGTATTTATCGAGAAGTGACGGAAGTCGTCTTGCCTGAGCACAACGCAGGCGGTCGACACGCCCGCCACTTAAAGCGTCTCCGACGAATTTCCAGTCTCGAGTACGTGAACGACGGCGATACGCTTTGCATTACCCAAAATGCCTACGACGACATGACCATCTTGTGCGACTGGATGAAGCGGCGACAGCGCACTTTACACGGGTTTCAATTCAAAGTGCAGCATGCCCCTTCCAGCACGTTTACGAGCACAGACGAAGTGTTAACACCCCCAGAGCCGAAGCCAAACAGCAAACATGCGACGAAACCTCAAATATGGGACTCAAATGGCCGCACTATCGGTGTTAAAGTGCTACATGACGTCTAGAAGAGCATCATCATATTTTGGGGCAAATAATATCACGGGTAAAGCGTAGATTGTTAAAACAACTAGAACGTACGTGTACGAGCGGCGATGGTGAACTCAATTACTTGGGTCCTGAGAGCAGTGTTCATACACTGTGAGATTTCCACTTTTGGAGCCTTAGATGCTGGAGAATTCGACTACGCGACGGCGGCAGAAGAAGCAGCACCAGGCTCGGAGACAGGTTCAGGTGTCGTCGGAGTGGACGGAAGTACAGCTCCCAGTAGTCCCACGGCGTTGTTGGCCAGTGCGCCAGTGTTGCCGCTACTGGCAGCCGAGACGATACCCGCAGCGTTGTTGTACAAGGCCGGGTTCGCCGCCGCACGAGTCAAAAGACCGAACAGATCCTCGTTCGTAATGGTGACGACATTTGGATTGCGTGCTATCATGTCCTCGATGGTGTGCGTGAGAGCCTCACGGTCGCTCTTATAGATGAGGATGTCGCTCTCTGATACCATGACGTTGTTGTCTTGCGCCCGCATTCCGGACATCATCGAAACGCGATCGGACGCCATCATGGTAGTCGGTTGGTCGGCTGCCAGCACAAGCGACACGAGATAGGCAAGCGTGATAGCAACTTCAGCAATCGGCATCTTTATCGGGGGGAATAAAGCAGGTACTGGTTGAAGGACGAAATGACAGAAATCGGACCGCCCCAACCTTGCAAACAGCGCAATCCAATCCACTACTTCAAGTAATAAACAAAAAAATACTTCGAAGTACAGAATGTACTCTCACTTCCGACACTGTGCATAATACATAACCCCTAATAATATGTGCAATATTTTATATTATTTCTCATAATACTGTATATCCTGAGCAAAATGATACTGTATTGAGCAGGGAATTTTCGCGCGCGCGCAAGTTTCGAGCCCAAACTCGCTTTTTACCAACGCGGATACGAGCATGGGGAAATGGATGACCATCGACAACAAGCGTGCCCTCATCCGCAAGAACGTTGAGACTCCTGGACTTACTCAGTCGCAGCTGGCAGAATGGTCGCAGCGAATATTTCGCTTGGGTAAGGCGCCGGTTCGAAACACCATCTCCGACATTCTCAAGAACGGCAACACCATTGTGAAGGGTGGGTATGGCAAGGGTAAAAGGCGAAAACCACTGAAGGTAAAGGCTCCGGTGCTAGAAACAAAATTGACAGATTGGGTAGAGAGGGCGGAGAAGAGCGGAATGTGTCTGAATCGTAGAGTCATCACAAGGAAGGCACAGAGGCTGAGGTTTGAAGTTGGAGGCCTCGATCCAGCTACATAGCCCACGTATATTCCTGCAAGAGATAATACCTAACACAAAAAGTGCGATACATCTGGTGTCGGAAGTGAGAGTACATTCTGTACGTCAACCAGAAGTGCTCAGGTCAAAACTTGTTTTCTCGGGTTATCTTAAATGGTTGCTGCCCAAGCTTTTGACTGAAAAATGAAGCTTCACGACAATGAAGTCTGTACGAACAGGATATATCCTCGCTGCACACGCTTGCTAAGCAGCTCCCAACACTGCTCGCTTGGAACTGGACGATTTACCAGTGACCACCGTATCCGCGGTAACCACCGTATCCGCCATAGCCACGGTATCCGCCGTATCCACCATAGCCACGGTACCCGCCGTAGCCCCTGAAGCCACCGCCATATCCGTAATACTCCTTGTCATTCGGTTCGTTGTCCGCCTCGACCGGCGTCGGAACAGCCTCGGCGTTGGCAGCAGGCTCTTCCGCATGGGCGAGCGCGGCCACGTAGGCGAAAGCAGCAACGAATGCGAGCGCGATCTTCATTGCAGGCGGGTTTTTCTGTTTTCTTGGGCGACTTGAGTGCGACGAGATCGATTGCGAAGTGATTCTCTTCGGGCCCTGCGAATTCTCGACGTAGTTGGGAAAGGAGTCGAATCGTGGATGACCCCGTTAAAAGTCAAGAGCCATCACTGCCTATATCCTGTTATCGCCACTCGTAGAAAGATGCTCGTCCTACCTGCGATCCCGTTGAACCATAAGCGATAGCTCATTGTCCAATTCACCGTTCTCCACTCAAGTCAGCCTTCTCCACCCTGTCCAAGATGAAGACCTTTTTCGTGATTGCCGCCGTGCTGGCCTACGTTGCCGCTCTCGCGTATGCTGAAGAAACCCCTGCGAAGGAGACCGAGGACCACCACTATGGCGGTGGAGGTGGCGGCTATGGAGGCTACCGTGGAGGCTACCACGGCAACTACGGCTACAACCGTCCTGGTCACTAAACGATTCCAAATGTCAAGCCGGTAGTAGCCTCTCTCGCTTCCGTCTCCAACCTAGCTAGCGTACATTAACGCAGCAACAGTGTCGTAATCGCTCGTCAAATGCCTGACGAGTTCCGCTCCAAAACTCAATTTACTTTGCACATGGCTACATGCGAACTTATAATTGTTCAGTGCGAACTTATGTAACGGGTGGGTGCAATTCCGCCGCTATCACTCCCACATCTCAAGATTGGACCCAAGGCGATGTGGGCGTTGGTTTGGCTGCTGCCTATGGCCTCGGGGGCCGCCGCGTCGGGTCCCAAGTTTCACTACGGCTTTAGCGACTGCGTGGACAATGAGCGCACGCTCTTCTACTACCTCAAGAGCGAGGGCACGTGCGTGGCCAATGCGACGGGAGAAGTGTTCGCCAAACGTAAGCGGAGAAAACCCATTCGCTGCTGATGTGGGGTCTAACTGTGTGGGTGATTGGGTGAAATAGCGCCTGTGCACGGACTTCGCTGCGACGTGCAATGTGATCGAGGTTTCTATCTCGGAGCCAAGTACGTCATCATCATATGGGATATGAAAGTTATATTATGACTGACCGCTGTGACGACTGTCATAACGCAGCTTTTCCGGGTCCGAGCCTGTATCCGGCTGTGAACGGTGTCCCCAGGGCAAATACTCGCTGGGTGGAGGTGTCTTGTTCTCACAACGTACGGATGCGTGGACTTCCCCGCTGTCTGCTGAGTTGCAGACCGACTGTATGACCCAAAACATGTACACGGGCCAATGGCAGCACAATTGCAACCCGTGGGTCCCTTCGGCTGATGGGTCGTACATCTCCTCGGGCGAAAACTCTGGCGTGATGCAGAACTTTGAAGGCACGAGGCTTTACTCCACGCTGCGGGTCAGCGCCACCTTTGTGCGGGACGGATCCGTGACGTACAAGTACCGGGTGGACGCTGAGAGTCCGTACGACGGACTGATGTTCCAGATCGACGATGACCAAGGCGCGGGGCTCGTCTCGCAGTCGGACGGGTGGAAAGAAGCCGTCGTGCAAGTGTCAGCTGGCGCACATACACTGGCGTGGAACTATATGAAGGACTACGCAGGGGATGCGGGCGAGGACAAGGCGTACCTTAAAGTGATTGAGCTGGTGGGGACGGCGTGGGCCGATCTGCACTGCCACACTTGTGGCGGAGATATGACGAATAGTGGGGGTTCGCTTTGCGCCTTCTGTGGTCCGAACGAGTACGCGGCGGCCAAGTCGGACAGCGAGCTCGACTTTACGTGCTACTCGTGTCCGCCGAACACCTACGCACCGAAGGGATCTATTGGTATTTCATCTTGCGTCGAGCAGCGCGCGTGTACGATGGATGATGTTGACGAGACGTACACCGCCTGTAAGAATGGCGCGCGGGATGTTACGTATTCCTGGAGTCAACCGCAGACGTGTGATACGACACTGGAGGACAGCATTGAGCTCGCCGCTCCACAGAAAGGTGCTGAGTGTGCGAGCTGCGGGCGAGGTTACCAGATTACGGAGGGCGACGGATGTGCAGCTTGTCCCGTGGGTCAAGCGCTAGCCGCCTCGGGAACTTGTGAGCAATGCCCCACAGGCACAGTTGTGGTGAACGCGCTTGAGTACGGCGCGGGTACTCCGGACGCGTGGAACACCTGGCCCCCAATTGTTAGCACGGAGGCGGCTCAGCATGCTGGATGGAAGCTTACGAAGAGCGGGCTACTGTTTGCACAGCACACGTACAGTGACCAAGATGGTGGCGATTGGACTCGCCCCAGTCGTTCAGCTCTGTCATTCAACGTGCCCTATGTGCATTCTGGCTCGATGAACCTGACGTACAAGCTGAGCGGTGTCCCCACGTTCGAAAACGATGGCTCTCGTGCGTGGGTTGAGCTGGAAATTCGTGATGCTGGTGACACCAGCAAGAAAACTAAATCGATGGAGTATTCAAGCTCACCGAGTAGCAACGATGGAACCAGTCAGGACGGTGATGGCAGCGGAACGGGTGACGACAAAAGCATTGTTCACCTGCTTCATGGTGGTGAGAATGGTACATTCAGTGAGATTGTGCAGATCAATGTCACGACTGCGGTTGTGAAGGAATTTTCGCTGGTGGTGCGTGCAACCAGCGCCGAAGCCAAACGTGCAATCGAAGCGAAGTTGGTACACGTGGGATTTACAGGCACTCAGGAAGGTGCTGGCGTGAGCTGTGATAGTTGTCCGTCGGGGTACGAGCCAGTAAACCCAGACGACGATCAGCAAATGTATGGCTGTCGTATTTGCCCCGCTGGTACTTTCGCTGAAGCGGGCGACTCTACTGGAATTGTTGCGTGCGGCGAGTGTCCAGCCAATACGTACTCGAAGGAGGGTGCTTCTAAGTGTACATCCTGCGGTGAGAACACGTATAGTAGTCCTGGAGCGGTGTCTTGTGCTGCTCCTCAGGCGCTCACCCTGAATGCTAGCACATCTTCGGATACGGTGACGACGCCGTCTTCGTCATCGTCGTCGTCCTCCGTTGTGGTGTCTTCCGCGCTTAGTGGCTTACAAGTGACTTACAACCTGTCGCTGCTAGAAGCGCTTGTATGGGGCAATGAGAGCTGGATCTTGGATGATACAGTTTACGGCAATGCCTCGAGTTTGCAGTCCACAAAGCCGGTTGAGTCTTCGATGGTATTTCAGGCTGACGGCCAGAACTACTGGTTTGCGGGCCTGTTCCGCCCCCTTGGAAGTGGCTGGCTGGAGCAAGTGCCAGGACAGGTTGTCGACCAGGAAGTGGATACGAAAAGCGAGGTGGCCTACGTGGTTTTTGCCAGTATGGTGAACCCTCGCGAAGCTGGCAATTACTTCCAGCAGAACAGTGGCGTCTACGGCAACGTAATGTGTTCTGCGCCAGCGGTACGTTCTGTTTACCTACCAATGAGGTTTTTGCCTGCCATACATGTACCCGTCACTGATATTTTTTTATGCCTGGACAGCAATGGAAGCTCGTGAATGGTGGTAGCCACATGGATATCTTGCCACTGGAGTCAGGTGCTGGTGTCAAGGTCTCTTTTACTGGTGGATCGCCATGCGTCAACGGAAAGACGATGTCCACCACATTCAACTTTGAGTGTGACCTTAATGCCGGTAAGTACTGTCTGTATGCAACATATTTTGTGAAGAGACTTGACCAATCGTGTGTCGCATCATTTGTGCAGGAACAACTAACAAGCCTGCTTCAGCATCGCAAGATGATGACAAATGCAACTGGGATATCGTCTGGAAGACCGCATATGCTTGCCCCGTGTGTGACGACGACTACTTCAACGAGCTTCGCTCGACCTGCAACGGTGGCGAGCAGCTAGTTTCGTATGCTCGCAAGCTGGCCTGTTACGGCGGTACTGAGTCGGAAAGCACAGACACCATCTCAATGTGCACGGAAAGCGCCGTGGTGCTGGACACGAAGGCCCTCTACTCGGTTTACGTGGCAGTTGTTGTGGTGGGGTTTGTGGTGTTGCTATTGATGATGGGTATCCTCATCATCCACCGCAAATACCGCAACGCATATAATGACTACCTTTACCTGAAGGGCAAGACGGAAGAGAAGACGCAGGATGACGGCTCCAAGGAAACTACATTCGAGTTTACACCGAGGTCCAACGCTCTGCATAGCTCCCCACTTGGCGACGCGACATCGCCTGCCACGCCTGATCAAGAGAAGATTCCCGATGTTGTCGATGCCAGTGATGCCGTTGATGACGAAGGATTCGAACTCAAACTGCACAGTGTCCAAAGTGTCTAGAGGCGCTGTCAAAGATATGGGAGGCTTGCATTGCCTTGTGGATCTCTTTCGTGTTTCTGCGTGCTGCCTTTGCTCCGTGTGCCATCAGATAAAATGGAGAAGCTTCTTTTGACGATTGTGCCGAGATTTATCGCCCTGACGTGCTTCATGGGGGATTTCTGCGCTAACGATCAATATTTCTTGGTGTTTTCTATGATTCTACGATTTCATGCTTGCTTTTAGGTGAACCGGCTACAACGACTACAGCTCATTCTCATTGTTCAATCGGGCTCGCAAGTTCTCAAGTCGGCTTCCTCACGCTTTCCTACTGTCGGTCGTATTGGCAGCCGAAGAACCGAGTATGATGGCCGATCAAGTTTCGATCACCTCTGGAGTCCAACTCGCGCCTGTCGAAGTCCACCAACAAGATTGATGCCCAGGGCAACAACGTCGTGGTATCAAGAGGCAGCATCCTCATCTCGAAGAGCGACCGCGCGACGCTCGCGCACACCATCGAGGACCCCGACGCTACGACGAGTGAATCTCTCTTCGGTCTTCTGACGCGTGCAGCACTGAACCCGACCGTGGTCACCAACGCCGCGGGTATCGCCTGGGTGCGTTGGCTGGACATGACGTGGGTCTGCTGGGTGCTGTGGCTCCCCCTACTGAAGCCCCCCCCCCCACTGCTGCACCTGTGCCTGTCCCCGCACTCCTCCCGCGGTTGCTCCGATGTCGCCCCCGATCGTTCGTGCTTCGGCCACCACGTCCACCTCGGCGTAGCTGTCGACGCAAAACTTGACCATCGGCTTTTTCGTGAATGTCCAAGGCGCTCGATAGCTGGCCGAGAAACTCATGACGACCAAAGTTCATCCTAACTCCTCGAGTTCCCATGTCAAACAAAACGAAAACTCCCTCATCGTGATTGGTTTGGCAATCTAGCTAGGATTATTGATATGTGCACATTGGGATGGAATACGAACGCTACTTCCACTGAGCGCACCTGATGCGAATAGGTCGGTCAGTGGAAGGTGCCACTTGGAAATGACTCGCATTCATACTGCACTCCTGCCCTCGTCGATCAGACGTGGACGTTCTTGCCGTTGAGCGAGTTGAGAATCGTGAGCACGTCACGAAGGACACCAGTGGCGCTGGCAGCGGCACCGGTGCCGGAGCCCTTGAGGACCAGTGGGTTGGGGTACTGCAACGAGGAGAAGCCGAACGCGATCTCGTTGTCCTTGGTGAAGAAGGCCGGGTGGTCCTCATTGATGAGCACGGGCTGAATCTTGGCCTGGATCGACGGGAACGTGGACAGGTCGATCGAGGCAACGTAGTGGAGGCGTTTGCCATCCGCGACAGCAGGCACGTAGTACTTGTCCCGGAAGGCTTCGTCGTACGATTCGAGTCCAGCGACGATATCGTCCACTTCCATATCGTCAGACCACGCGATGGTGTCAAGCACACTGTGCGGGATCAGAGGCTCGAGTTGGACAGCGCTCGGGCTGAGGTGGACACCGAGGGCGCGGGCCAGCACCACGATCTTGGCAACCATGTCCGTACCAGTGAAGTCCTCACGCGGGTCTCTCTCGCAGTAGCCCTTGCGGAGCACTTCACCCACAGCCTCAGAGAGCTTCTTGCCCTTCATCACCTCATTGGCAACGCAGTTCATCGAGCCACTCAACGAAGTCTCGATGCCCAGTACACGGTCACCCGTACGCAAGATGTTGCCTAGAGTGTCGACCACAGGCAAACTTGCGCCGATGGTGGACGTGTACATGAAGAAGGTGCGGCCAGTCTTGGCGCGGGTAGTGGCTACGCTCTCGCGCGACGAGGTGGGCGGAAGACGGCACACCGAGCGGGCATTGGAGGCGACAACGTGGATGCCGCGCTCAATGCAGGTCGAGTAGAGGTCCTGGGTGTTGCCCTGACCAGAGCAGTCAACGAGGATAGGAATGGCCAGATCCTGCAACTGGTCCAGCTGCTCGAGCGAGGGCGCACCGGAGTATGTTGACGAAGCAGCAGGCTGAGGTGCCGCGGACACCATAGCGTTCGTGCTCTTGCAGCCTTCCAGGCGCGTGATTAGTTCCTCGAATGTGAAGCCCTTGGGGTTGTACAAGAAGTCACAGCAGTTGGAACCAAAGCCAACGATGTTGACGCGAGTCTTGTGCTGGTAGCGGTACAGCTCCTGTTGCTTCTTGAGTTGGCGGACAACACCTAGTGTGATGTGGTTGCAACCGAGCAGCACCATGTTGGTGACAAGGTAGTCGACGTTGAAAGCATCGTGCACACGACGCACGGCCACCTTCGTGTCCACGCCGCGAATCACACAGCTCAGTGAACGCGAGCTCGTTCCCTGACCGACAGCGAGCACTTCGATGCCAGCATCAGCGAGAGCACCGAAGAACTTGGTCTGGTTGTAAGGAACCTTTGATAGATCCTCAGCCACGACTGAAAGCATCGTAACCGGAGACTCCGAGTTCAAGGGATCCACTTCGTGAGACTCAATTTCAGCGCTCAACTCGGCGTTGATGGCTGCACAAGCCTGTTCTTCAGCGCTGCGAGGCACCACGACGCTGATAGCTTGTCCATGAGCGCCGCGGATCGAGAGCCACACGGGGATCTTGAGTTCCTCGAGCACCTTCGTAACGCGAGCACCTATGTTTTCCTGCTGGTGGTCGTTGCTTCCATCCTGGAGAATGCGCGTACGAGCTTCGATGATGGCCAAATTCTCCAGAGACGTCGTGCACGTCTCGCGTGTACCCGAGCGACCAACGCCGCTAATGTACGTGCCGTGGCCATTGGGGTCCATCGTGTTACGAATCAACATTGTCACCTCGCCCTTGATCAGCGGCACCATCGTGCGCGCGTGAAACATGCGGGTGCCGTAGACTGCAAGCTCCAGAGCCTCGTGGTGGTTCAAGTGTGAAAGTACCACGGCGCGGTCCACGATCCTCGGGTCCGCCGTCATGACCCCCGAAATGTCGGTGTTGATCAGGACGTAGTCAGCACCGAGCGAGGCGCCCACCAGTGTCGCCGTGTAATCCGATCCGTTGCGTCCCAGTGTCGTCGTACGACCGCTCCGCGTGCGGGCGATGAATCCCGTGATCACCGGCAGCATGTTGGGCTTCCACAGCTTGGCCAGCGCCTGCAGGCTCTCCTTGGACTCGTCGAAGAACACCTTGGCACAGCCGTGCGTGTCATCAGTCGTGATCCAGTCGCGGGCGTCCAGGAAGAACGCTTCCACGCCCGCCTTGCTCAAGAGCTTGGCGACAATCGTCGCGCTGATGCGTTCACCGAAGGACAGTACCGTGTCCGTGGCCGCAGCCGTCTGCTCCTGCAGCAAGCAGATACCGAAGAGCAGCTCCCGCAGCGGCTTGAAGTGGTCAATGATCATGTCGGTCATGTCTTCCACGTGCTCCACCCCCAGATCCTTCTGTGTGTCATGGGCGTTCGTGAGCGTTAAGTCTTGCAGCTTATCCACGACCTTCAGCGCCTTGTCGACATCCCCCATGGCAGCGAACGCCACCGCCTCCAGTAGGTAGTCGGTCGTATGGCCCATCGCGGACACCACCACGGCTAGAACGCGCTCGCGCTCCTCGCGGACGATCTGCACGAGGCCGCAAAGCCTCGAGGGGCTGCCCACCGACGTACCGCCGAACTTGTACACGTTGCGCTTGCCGTTGTGGTGGTCCAAATGGCTGAACTCCGTCTCCGTAGCAGCTGCAGACAACGTGTCTCCATCGAGGGTCAACGGGTTGTCAAGGATCTCCTTGGGCCAATTGGCGCCGATGAGCATCGACGGCGACGTGCAGTCCATGGCGCTTGAAGGAGGGGGGAGTGGCCGTTACAAAATGAATGACTGGAGTGGACTCCTGATGGGGATGGGCAGGATTTTAGAGCGCTGGGATTGGCTGCTCCGTGGCTGAAATTAGACTTGATTGGATTAAAATTGACAGAGTGGGACCACTGACGTGGCGGCTGAACTTTTTGACAGGCACTGTACTGCGCGTCAAACGTTGTGTTGACCTCGCCACTTGAGACTTGGCGGCGATGGGGGCATTATCCCCTACGACGGTCTCGATTGCAGCGAATTCGGGGAACAAACGGGAGAAATTGGAGCTATCAGCTGTAGAAAACGCGGCTGTGGAGGTGGATTTCGACCGACGTCG
The DNA here is from genome assembly GCA_000500205.2 of Phytophthora lateralis. Lineage (NCBI taxonomy): Eukaryota > Oomycota > Peronosporomycetes > Peronosporales > Peronosporaceae > Phytophthora > Phytophthora lateralis. Next base: position 7,164 of record KV724052.1, on the reverse strand, counting down.
AGTGAGGTCGTGGTATGCGCACATGGTGTTGATCCACTTGTCCGAGTTCGGAGCAGAGGCCGCACGAGGCCTTGTATTGCCGACGCTGTTTACCTACGTGCAGGAACTCGGTGGAGGACTGGAGGATATTGGACTGCTCACGGCTCTCTTCAGCGTCGGTCGCTTCATCTCGACCTTGTTGTTCGGGTGGCTTTGTGACTGCACGTCGTTTCGAGTGCTGTACAATGTGGCAGGGGCTTGTGCTGTCCTGGGTAACCTACTGTATGTGCTGCCGTACAGTCCGTCGGTGCACAGCAGAACGGTACTCGCGTTGAGCCGCTTCGTCATTGGATTCGGCGCTGGCAATCGAAGTGTCTGTCGAGCCAACATCGCCATGCTCACGCGTGTGGACCAAAGACTGCAGTACTTTACGATGTTCGCCACGGTTGTTTTCCTTGCGTACGCACTGACGCCTGGACTGGGAAGTATCGTTGGAGACACACAAGTCGAGATCGTCGGAGACTTGCTTCAGTTCAATCGCTTTACAGCCCCAGGATTCCTGCTAGTTGCGCTCAACCTGCTCATAATTGTCTTCAACAACCTCATTTACGACGACTCAGTTACGCGTCACGATGCTCCCGAATCGCCAAAACTTCATATGAACAGTGAGAACCAGCAGGAGGAGAAGGTGTTGGCAATCGCCGTAGATGACTCACAAAACAACGCCGATGCAGTCGACGAGACCAAACCTGCACAGCCTTGTCAGAGAGAGGTCGCGCCTCCCATTCTGTCCGACCGCGTGGTGGCGGTGGGGATGCTCGTCTTCATTTTCTTAAACTTTAATGCGCGCGGCATCCTATCCATCTTTGAGACTGTGAACGTGCCTCTGTTCCTGGAGATGACGAATCGCAACACCACCGAAGAGCAGGATTCGGTCCAGGCTACACAGGATGCGTCCACATTTTACCTGGTTGTTGGTCTGTTTGGCTTGATCTCGTATGGGTCCGTCCAGATATTGCGCAAAAAAGTATCAGATGTAGGCTTCCTGCTCTTCGGCTTCGCCATGCTGCTCGTCGGCAACACCATTTTACTGGCACTATGCGCAGATATGCACGTGAACAACGAGCGAAGCGATGACATTGACGAAGATCACACGCAACAACAGTTTGACATCTTCGTAGTAGCAGAAATTTTCGTGTGGAGTATCGGTTGTCCGCTTACATCGGCGGTTGTCGTCTCTGCATTCTCGAAAGTGCTCGGTTCGCGGCCACAAGGGCTGCTCATGGGCGTTTTTGGTGCTTCGGCATCGGTCGCTCGAATGGTGCTGCCATTTCTGCCAAGTCTATTGGCATCGTGGCCTTTGCTGTTTCTCGTCAATATAGTGCTGTGCGCAATCTGCATCCTAGTGCTCTCACTGTATCTGGGATTCATCTCTAACCAGAAGACCAAAGGAGGTGATTCATTGGGTGCAGTGACCTATGATAGCGTTCAACTGCATTCAGACGGTCAGGAACAAGAAAAATAAATGTTTTCAGCGGTATTTACGATGGAGAATGCAATAAATAACTCGATCAACTACATGTAGCATTCTTGGTTTGGACGCGTTGGAGATGGACTTGAAAGTAGCTCCGATCTCTGGGCGTGACTATAGTGTCCTGGTAAAACACGGCATCGTTGTGAACAAGTCTCTGTTCGGTGCGAATGACAGCACGTTGCCTCTTTCTCGAGGAATCTGCTGGAATCCCTTGACCAGGTGTCTGCTGGTGTGTGACGTAGTAAAATGCTGCGTCTACGCTTACGGAGCAACGTTCAATTCTGATCAAACGGGGGCACTGAAGATGACATTAAACGAATCTGTATTGACCCTAGGAAGCCGCGGTTCCGCGCCAGGCCAATTCCTCTATCCTGTTGCAGTGGCTGTGAACTTGGGAGGCGAAATCGCTGTCGCTGACGGAAAGCTGCACCGAGTTCAGATATTTTCTGGAGGTGGTGAATTGGAGCATTTACTTGGACGCCCTGGCACCGCTCGTGGAGAGTTTCGCGGCGTGAGTGACTTGAAATTCGTTCCAAGAGGATTCCTTGCGATCGTGGATTCTGGGAACCATCGCATCCAGATTATGACTGCTACGGGGATCGTGATGCAGGTGGTAGGGAGCTACGGGTGGAAGCTTGGAGAGCTCATGAATCCGTGCGCTGTAGTTGTCAATGGAAAAGGTGATCTGTTTGTGTGCGATGAAGGAAATAAGCGCATTCAGCGGTTCTCGGATCGAGGTAGAGCTCTGCTCGAGTGGGGCAGCCGACGTGGGCCCACCCCAGACTTCAGTACTAAGGCAGCAGCTGGAGAAATGGCTACCACTGAGCTTCGGCCTATGGTCTACTCCGTTTTTGCTATGCCTTGCGACTTAGCAATGGGAACTCACGGCGAGATAATCGTGTGCGATGCAGGAAGACGCGAGCTTTTGATTTTCTCGGACGTTGGTGAATGCCTCCATATTGTCAGCGTCCCGCATATTTTTCAGTCGTGCAATCCAACTGCAGTTGCGATCTGTTCGAATATGTTAGTAGCCATCGGCAAGCAGATGACTGAAAAATCTGAGCAGATTACAGAGCCCCACCACAGTAAAGAGTCTGCAACTATAAAGTCTGCTACTACATATAGTAGTAGCTGCTTACTAGCAGCATTTCCTCCGGAGAAGCGCGTGCGTGTGGGTCAGTTTGAGTTTATCCCTGTCCATTGCGCTGTTGATATTGTGTGCTATCTCAAATATCATGACGCACTGCAGCTCCGCTTGGTCAGCCACTACTTTCACCACGTCTGTCTTTGTCTAAGAAACCAATGGAAGCTCTTCCCGCTTACACCAGGTCACGCTACTGGGATGAAGTATAATCGAATTGTGTCGCCTGCTACGGGGCTAGTTGCAGTGGAGGAAACTTTCCAGAAATGGGGACTGCGGATTTACAAGCCATCAAACCGCATCCGCAAGCACGTCATGGACTTTAAAGCGGGCTTTTGCAGTGCTCTCAGTGCGCTTTATGGCCCCATGTTTTGCTATCAGCACCAAGAGGTCCTCAGATCATTTTTCCAGTTCTATTCGGCTCGAGCATCTACAGAATCTTCAGTTGCGAAGGAGGAAATTGACAAAACTGCATTTGTCGAGATCGTGACACAAATTGAGGAAGTTCGGTTAAAGTTCCGCACGTGGGAGCAGTGCACTCCATTCGCCCCAGACTCCATCAAGACTGTCGCTCTACCAGCTATCCGATGTGTGGATAATCTACCTAGAGCAACTGTAGGAATGCCGTTGCCAAAATCTCTCCGACTTGTCGAGAATGCACAACAACAGCATCTCACGAAGCTGCTTCAAAAGTTTGTAACCCTGTGAAAAGTCGACAAAGCCATGAAGATTTGAATTGACTTAGGCTCGGCAACTCCTCAATCCGCGGTTTATTGCCAAACGTTAGAATGCTGCTGCAAGCATCCAGTCGGATAGGTGAGGCGAGTGAGTGGTCCGTTATAAGCTACGCTTTGCTTGCTGGCCTTCATGTAACCTATGTGTGATATTGGGCGGGTTCACGCTAACGATAAGACGTATCATCTTGACTGTCTGATACACTGTAAGCTCACGCTCATGGGCTGAAAGGTAATCAATAAATCGCCACTATTCCTGAAGCGTTCTTGCCGTACATACACCAATCAGCTTTTTTAAGTTTCCACGCGATGAAGGCAGGGATAACGACAAACAATCGCCTATTCTTGGGTGGGGTTTTCACCGTCAAAGTCTTGCCGCTGCACGCCCAAGGCCGGTCAGTGTCGAGTTTCATCAAAAGAAGACACTCTAGCCCCAAGCTCCAATACAACAGGCGAAAAGTGGAAACGTGAGAGATTTTAACCATGGGCTGTGCACAATCATCGGAAGCGATCCGACCGAACATGTTCCAGACCAAGCTCTGCATGCACCACAAGACACCGGTGTTTGAAATGTATCGTGTTCTTGGTGAGTTGGGCAGAGGCGCCTTCGGTGTGGTCGAAAAGGTCGAACACCTCAAGACCCACAAACACTACGCGATGAAGACTGTCCACTTCGCGTCGGGTAGCAAGCGCCATGAGTTCGAGAAAGAAATGGATATCCTCCGAGTTCTGCACCACCCCAACATCGTCCGAATGCTAGAAACGTTTGAGGACGCCCACCACTTCTACATCATCATGGAGCTCAGCCCCGGCGGAACGGTAAACTACTTTGACGCATTACCACAAGTATCAATTCATATCAGTACTAAATCCTGCTCAATATGCAGCTTCTTGACCGAGTGAAGGCTCGCGGTAAGGAGTTCCCAGAGGATGAAGCGAAGGACATTGTCCGCAACCTAGCATCAGTCGTTCAGTACCTGCACTCGCGCAACATTTGCGTATGATTTCACTTTGATCTCGTCCGGTATGTTATGAACCTCAACTACTAACACCTCTGCTACGCCTTACAGCACCGGGATCTGAAGCTGGAAAACATTCTCGTCGAAACCTTGGACAATGGAGGTCATATCAAGCTTTGCGAGTAAGGAACGACTCGACGATATTGAACGGTGACTTGCGCTAACGGGTGAATTATTTGCAGCTTCGGTGCTAGTACTCTCTTCAAGCTGGGAGCAAGCATGCGCAAGATTTTGGGCTCCGTTGTCTACATGGCTGTACGAACTACTTGATGTACAGTTTTGCAGAACTTCTTGGGGTTAACTTTGGGATCTGTGACGTTGTAGCCGGAAGTGCTGGAGGGCAACTACAAGGAGACGTGCGATATGTGGAGTCTGGGCGTTATCATGGTAAACAGCGGGCATTTCACCTGGCGAACTACAGACGAGGAGCTAATATCTAGGTTTTCCCTTCCCAGTATATGCTACTCAGCAACAAGGCTCCATTCTACGGCGACACGGAAGACGATCTTGTTGAGAGTATCTTCGCCGGCGAGGTCTCGTACGCCGGCAAGGGATGGGATGTAGTCTCCCCTGAAGCGAAGGCCCTACTGCGTAAACTACTTCGTGTATGTTCACTTACATTTACCCAGATACTCCAACACTACCCTAACCAACGCGAACGCTTAATATTGATACAGACGACTCCGGCAGATCGCTTCACTGCCGCGCAGGTACTCACACACCCGTGGATCAAGTCAACCGAGACAACAATTTCTCCTGAAGTGTACGGTCAGAACCATTCGTATTCTTCAAGGGATATTGATCTCTCACCTCTCGTTTGCTTCCCATTGCAGCTACGACGAGTTTGTTCCGCGCGTGAAGGCCTTTTGCAACTACTCGCCCTTCCTGCGCGCTGCCCTCGTGGCGGTGGCCTTCTGTATGTCGTCCCACCAAGTATCTCTCCACTCTGCAGTGTACAATGAACTCAACGTTGCCCACGTACGTTGAATAGGTATTCAAGCAAGTGTCTTGAAACACAACAACTGACATCGTCTGGTTGGCGCAGAACGGTAAATTAACGCTTCAAGAGCTGGACATGGCACCAGCTCTCATGCGCTTCCAACTCGACATGGAGAAGATTAGCTCTGCGTGAGTCCGCAACGACTTGTATTGATGTCTCTCACTCTCTCACTAATGCTTTACTGCAGTCTGGACCAGCAGAACGAAAACGGTATCAACCTTCTCGAGTTTGTTGCGGCGACGTTGAGTCCGGAGGATGCATCGGATGAAGACCTCCTTCTGTCTACTTTCTACGTTCTCGATCGCTCTCACCGCGGTGCCATCACGAAGGAGGATCTAAAGGCACTTCTGGGTCAGCACTTTGACCTAGCTGCTTGCCAAGAAATGATCAAGAAGGTCGACGTCGACAAGGACGGCAAGCTCAACTTTGACGATTTTGTCAAGATGATGAAGCTTCCGAGCACCCTCAGTGGGAAAGCAAGCAGATCTTCTTCCTCTCAGAGACGCAGCTCCGATGTTGGTGCCCGTCGTTTGGCTGGAGCGCCTAACGCCAAACCCGCTGCTCCACGACGCAGTGTGTCGAGCGCTGTAATTGTTGGCGACTTGGCTTCGAAGGACGAAGCAGTGCTCAAGATTGAGGCGTTGCGGAATGAACTAGCCAAGGAACCAACCGCTGCGGCTGTGGGGCCCGAGAAGGTGGAGATTCAACTTTCAGAGACCACTGCCTAAGCAAACAAAGGTAATAAATCCAACGAGTAGATGCTAAATCACCTTTCCAGACAAGACTTCTTTTTGTGCTGCTGCGGACGTATCTTCCTGAACAGCAAAGTATATCACCGCTTCTATCGAAGTACAGTCAGTAGCTCCCAATTTGTTAGACGCAACGATTTTACTTGTTAAAACGCTAAACGTTGGACTCGAAGTTCTTCTTCAGCGCACAGCTATCGAGCGCCTCCGAATATTGAGTGTCAGGCAACTCAAGTGACCGTAGCAGGAGCGAGCGGGGCCGACATCGGAGCAACAGCAGCAACCACCGGGGCGATGAGGTACAATCGCCACAAGAAGCAAGCAAGGCTATTGATCTGTTGAATTTTTTGAAGGTCGTATTCGGGCATGACATGAACTTTAGGTCAGGTGTTTTTCACGACCTAAACGTCCGACCATGATGAAAGCCATGACAAAGTGTATTTTGCTTGGGTCTGATATTCGTGGATCGAAGCGCAGCAGAGCAGAGTAAATATGCAAGCTGCGGAGATGTAACCCTACAAGGACATCGTAAATTCAGCAACCCCACCTACAAAACCACAGAGTCATGTCAGCCAAGTCGATGTGCTGCATTAGCACAAAGTAGTATCTACCTGTGGAGATGTTGGGTGCGCCGTTATCGCCTGTATCATCGTCAAAGTCAAGCGAGAAATCATCGAGAGTTTTGTCTTCCACTTCTTCGTCGGCATCACTCTCCCCGTCTTGACTACTATCGAATTCGTCGTAATCTGAGCTATTGAGACCAGCGTTCGCTGAGGGATCTTCGTCGTCTTCCTCATCACCAGACGCCTCATCGTCACTCTCAATAATCTCGACCCTCGAGAGGTCAACGGCAGCAGGTACAGCAAACTTGGGTAAGATTCGCTGTGCTTTTATGCGAAGGCCGATCGAGGTATGCATCTGCTTGCGAACGTAGTCAAGGGAGATGTCACGAATAGATTTGACGAACGTCGGTAAGTCTGGTTGCGTCTTAATTGTCGCGTTGATCTCCCT
>AWVV02009015.1:0-23478 GCA_000500205.2 Phytophthora lateralis | reverse complement strand
TGACTACGCCGCCACAAGCTGCCGGGGCCATTTCGTTGGAATGCTATTGCGTATTTGATAGCGGGATATTTTTCTAATGATGCGCCTTCGCAACGCCAAGCATCGCCTTGACCAGGAACACGGCGCCATCTAGCAGCGCAAAATATCTAGTGCAAACGAAAACCTCAGCAACACGCGTGTATTTTTTATTCGAGGATCCAATAATCTTGTCATCATTCTGACACTTAAACTAGAAGGCTTCGTCACCTTTACAAAGTTTTACGATGTGGTATGGTGTATGCATGAAGATCGCCAGCGTGGTTGAAATTGCTTTCCGAAGTTCGCCCGTAGCATTTGACAGCAATATGTTCGTGAATATGACGTCTCGATTGTAACTTGAGATAAAGTGCATGAAACAAGCGAGCTTGTCGACCAGAAGCCAGTGCTGCCAACTCAGTCCTGGTGGAAAGTCTACCGATTCTGCATGAGATGGTGGTCGCAGTGGAGTGTGGCGATCTGTGCCAAAAACGAGTAGAATTGAAGCCTGGTGCCGAAGCAAACATGTGGAGAATGCTACATGTATCAGCCACCGACCACGAAATGTCCCCGCCTTATGGGAATTGAATACGAAACGTCTCAGCTTTCTGCTCGTTCCAAGCCGACGCTCAAACGTGCTCGTATGGATAGCGAGCGTGCAACCGATGAGGCCAGACGAGTTGAGGTTAGCAATGCTCGCCTAGCAAAAGACAAGGTCGCGTTGTGCAACCGCCAACTTGGGTTTGTCATGCTGCAACGTACTAGAGGAATGGTTTCATGTGAAAAGTGTTGTAGGTGTATTGGGTTTTTGCTAGACTTCTACGAGTTTGCCGTCGAACTCTTTCACTGGTCTAGAAAATAAATATGGATAGATATGAGGTCACCAAATACATACACAGCACAATCTTCGATCGATTGCAGGGCGCCTCTGCGAGGGAGCCTATGCGTCGTCCTTGCGGAAAAAGCGCTCCATCACGTAGGGAATGGCCTGGAAACCGTCACAAGCGATGTTGCGCGGCCGAGGCTCCGTCTTGCCGCCGACAGTCATGCTGACGAACTCGTTGCAGAACGTCGCCATCAGCTTCTTGCGCGTGTCCACGCCGGTGGCCAGCTTTACGAACAACCGTGGCTGTGACATCGAATGCACGATGTAGCTCATGAAGGCGTCGCAGTACTTGCAAGCGCTTCCGTCCTGGTGCTTGCGCTGCGCGTAGGCCCAGACCTGGTAGCGGAGGTTGGCGAAGTCGTTGAAGCGACGCTCCAACTGGTAGTCGGGTCGACCGGTGGATGCGGTCTTGGCCGTCTTGTTGGTCGGGATGCGTGACGTGCTGTGCTCGAGGAAGACGTCGAGCACGTAGTAGACGACACCGCCGCGCTCGGTGGTGCGGTTGATCTCGATGCGATCGATCTTTTCCAAGAACGAGAGCGGTGCCGAGGCCTTGGACGCCCGAGTCGGTGTGAGCGTCACAGGCGAGAGCGACTGCAGGTGCGGCATCATCGTGGAAGTGGAACCGGTTGACATGGTCAATGAGTGCTGGCGAGTTGGTCTTGATGAGGGCGTTCGAGCGAGGTTTGACTTGAGAGCTTGGGCTCCGAGGTGGAAAGTTGACAAGTGAGCCAACTGGACGACGCCGAGTTTTGTCTATCGAGCGGCTGTCGGTGGTGAGGGCCAGCAGGGCGGACGAACATACCCTGTCCCCCTACACTTTTGGGCGGTGTGAAAGCCGAATGTCCTTTCCCCGCGCGGCAGCGGACGGACCCCGCATGCGACGTCCCAAGCAGAAGTGCGGGACTTGTGCGTCACGAGACAGTCGTGCCGTCTTGATGCGATTCTGACGCGACAGAGCGCAATGAGCTGAATCGATCATGCATACCTAAGTATATTGCAAGGCCGAAAACCTGGATTCAGGGAGCTTGTAAGGCATCGTAGCGTTCTTGCTTGGCGTCTCCTCCAAGCTGTCGGCAGTCTATTTCGTCGTCGCTCCCGCGAAAGAAGCAAAAGGGAACCTTTTTCGCAAAATGACCGATAGTCATGTCGCTGGTTGGGTTCTAGAAATTTGTCAGTTATCACGCTGTCTCGACACCACGCACAGGCTTTTTCCTAAGGCTTGTCGGCGATCTACGGGTGTGGGAATGTGCTCGTCCTCGACACCATGCCCGGCTCATGGGCGAGATGCAACCCCGCAAGCGTGAGATCGAGCGGTCCACCACCCACAGCGGCTTCACCATTTGAGCGTAACTCATGCAGGAGCAGAAGTTGATCGCAACAAGGAATGGGGCTCGCCGAGAATTTGGTTGGCAGGAAGGCACTCTGTCACGTAGCTTACGTCGACGCAGATATCATCGCAAAGTTTTGGACTTCTTTCACCACAACTGATCGAAATCATCGCACAAAATTTGCGTTTCTTGCGGAGCGGACTCATACGAAAGTGGCTCAACAGATCACCTAGACCAGGGTAGGCTTGTTTCTCGCTTGGGATGCATGAGCACAACGTGTTGCGCTGGAAAGCCGCGCCAATTTGCGCAGGGTGAACATCGACTGGCTAATCCCGAGACACGAGTTGATGTTGTAGTTCAACTCGAACTAGCAAAATTAGCCAGAGTGGCCCAAATGAAGCCGTATTTTCCCCTTCGCTGTGCGCGAACGCGCAGGAAGTGCGCAAGTCCGGCCTCCGGGTACATGTAATAACTTACAACAACTTTATTGATACCGGTACAAGAACTCGCCCGTCTAAACCTAAATTCAAGCACTTCGAGGAGTTTGTGGACCGGAACCTCTTCATATGGCGCCTTAGCATACTGTCGTTCTCGAGCCGTCTGGTGTGCAGCGCACTGCACCAGCGAAAGTCCTCACAGATGTGTTGTGCTGCGAAGAACAGCTCTGCAAGTCGTAATCGCGTTGCAGGGGAGGCCCAACGCCCAACTACACAGCCGAGTTGGGAACGGCGGAGGCTCAGTTTGCTGCGCAGACAAGTATTAATAAATGACCCCCTCGCGTTTAGGCGCAAGTCCGAAAAGGGCAAGTGTCACACCAACGCTACACAACTATTGTGTGTGTGGTTTACATAAACCATTTTGAACAGATCTTCAACGGACGCGTATCAAACCATGGAGACCGGAGCCAAGTCCTCGCCGTCCCGCGCATGGCAGAGTAAGAGCGAGTGGGTCGTGCTCGTGGAGAACATTGCGCAGTCCCGCGCTCGCCTGGCGTCCGGCATCCAGTTGGCCATCGAGAAGCAATGGGGCAACAACTTCGCTGGTGCGGAAGACAAAATAATATTTTTGGATGTTATGAGACTGCTTAACATTACTACGCAGCGAGTCTGCAGGAGTATGCAGTCGCCAAAGAAAACGAGATCCGCAACGTGTGCAGCTCCAACTACCAGGAGTTCGTGGACTCGATCGAGGAGATCGTCCGCATGAAGGTGGACGTGTCCAGGCTCCAGGTGTGGAGAGTATTAAAGTGATGTCGAAATAGTAAATGACTGGGTACTGACATCGTATTAATACTACTATTGCTTGGCAGCGCGATATTGACCGCTTTCAGAGCGAGTTGGCTGGAGCTACGTCTGGGGTTCTGTCCATCCACGACTCACTGGCAACGTGCTACAGTGTGCAGAAACATATTGATGAGTCGATTGAGAAGTTGCAGCAATGCCAACGCATTGTACGTGGAGGACGTGGTAAAGTGATATGTTTGTCGGGCTCTGATCGTAGTCGCTGAAATCGTCGGCAGGTGGCACTTGCAGCAGCAATTGAAACTTACATCCAGCAGGGGAAGCTATTTCACGCTCTCAAAATGCTGGAGGAGCTACGAGTGGAAATCGCTGCCTTTCGGGTAGAGATTTTAGACGCTGAGGTGTTTGTTGAGCTTGTTTCATAGCTTAGAATCTCAGTTGAGGACTGCTCTATTTCTTTAGGGTCGGCTCTTCCCGCAGCGCATGAGCGACTGGATGCAAGTTGCCATGCGCACCATTAAAGACGAAGCGAAGAAAAGTGCGTCGGTGTGGCTAGAGGACATTCGAGCGGCATCCTTGGTAGGTTTTCCAACGGCGATAAAACCTCGAAGCGACTGACTTATTAACTCGTTGTGTACTTGCACACCGGCAGTCTATTGGCGAGGCGGCTATTCATCGGCTGGAGAATCAAATTAGCGAGCAGTACTATGAACAGGATATTCTGGAGAAGTGCGGGCATACACCTCCTGGCGCTGGGCCTAGGAGATCATCCAGCAGTGGAAATGTTTCCACCAGTCCTCGATCATCGCTCAGCCCTTCGAACTCTGGAAGGTCATTGGTGGGTGATGATGTTTTCAAGTTGCCATCGATTCGAGTATTCAACTCGGACGCGGATACGCTTCGTGAACGAAGCAGCATCCACGCCAACTACATGAAGGAGGCTCTGTCACAGCTGTCGCCGATGCTGCGGATTCTACACGTTTTCCGCGTGATGAGTCAAGTTCCTGAGCTAGCTGCGTTCTACAATGCGAACCGCTTGGTATTACTTACCAGGCAGTGTGTACTTATCTGAAGTGGACTGACACAACATCGTTATGCGTTCATGTAGCCTCAACTGCAGCTGACGTCATTTCTACGGGGTGCAGTCACCACGATCACACCAGACAAATTCGTGGCGCAGCATGAAGTGCTGTTCAAGAAGCTCACTGGGGCGTTTTGTCTTGAGCACCTGCTTTGGCGCTACTCGGATGCAGCCTTGTTGTCAAAGAAGGAAATCAACGGGATATTCCATCTTGTCATGCAGAGTTTGTGTGGCGTTGTGTCGACCTCCGTATTGACCATCAACGTTCCAGCTACTATTCTCGACATCAAGCTCAGAGCAATCGTATGCGCCCGAACACTGAGTGATGAAGTGCACGAGTACAACTCCACGCTGATGTTCGATACGTTCCGCCGCTTGAGCACGCACTTTCGAAATGCAGTCATGGCAGATACCAAGAAGTACGCAGTTTTTTCGCGGGATGATACTCAAACCCAACTGACGATTTTTCTGTCATAGGCAGCTTGGGGAGTTCATGTCGAGTGATACATTTGAGCGCGTTCGAATCTCTTCGGATAACCTCAGGACGGTATGTACCCCAATGCCCAAAGTCATCCCTGAAACTAACAACGGAGTGGTGTAGACATTACAATGCTGTGGACTGGAAAATGAAGAAGCACGGATGCTGAAGAATGTCGATCTGGTGGTAAACCCAGTAGTGTTGCCATTCACAGACGTACGTATAGTTGCATTCGGGTTTAGACAAGAGGCCTCTCGATCCTAAAAACATTTATGACTGTAGGTTGTTGTGAAGAGCTGCACAAGCATTGAGGCTCTGGTTCAGATGATGTTCGACTATGAACGGTATGAATGCGCTTTTGCCGTCTGAGTGGTGCTGTGAGCAGAAAATAATGGGCTGCGGGTTGATTTTGGTCTAGCTACCTTAATATTGACGACTGGGGTGAATGGGTGCGAAATGACACCATCGAAGCGCTCGGGTTTCTTAACGACACCTTGAATGAAGTCATCGATCAGCATACGGACCTTCAAGTTTCGACGGTACTGTTGCGAAGAGCAGCGTCAAGCTATCGATGCCTCAGCTTATTCTTTTGCAACATTACAATTTGTTCTTACAGGCAGTCATGATGGGAACGAACGCATCGTTTTTGGCCTGTGCATGCGATCGCTTTGAGGAGCTCGTCAAAGTGCAAACGGAGGCCTGGGAAGCCCGGACGTATGGATACAGTGTAAGCAACACTCTTCGTGGAGCCAACACGCAGTTAGTAAAACTTTGTTCCAGTCGGCTGCTTCTGAGCAAGGCTGCCGCCAAAAAGAAGTTCGAGAGTACGACAACGAGAGCGCAAGATATGGTCTGCGAACTGATGGTAAGCACCTATTTGTTGTTCTCATTGCGGTGGATTCACTACTAACCTCTTATTCCAGCTGAAAAAGATTGACGAACTGCTTTCGAGCTTCTACTACCTTAACTGGACCCCAAGCGCAGTCCTAACGCAGCCAGATCCTTCCATGTGGGACCTCATCAACTATCTCAAAGTGACTTTTGCGCAGCTAGAGCAGCTTCCCCCAGCTGTGCAGGAAGCTGTACACTTTGCGTCCTGCAGCTACCTTGCCAAGTCGCTCGAGCAGATCTTAAATGGCCCCACTGTGAAGAAACTTAACATGGAGGGCATTGCCAACTTCAAGCGCAATCTGGACGTCTTGCTCGATTTCGTCGAGTCTGTTCCGATTGCTCAGCTGAAGGACTGCTTCGTTCCTATTATCCATCTCGTCGATCTCTTCGTGTCGGGGGCGGTGGAGACTTTTCTGGATCCGCAGCAACGGTACGCATCAACTGCATTCAAACTGTTGTGAAATTGCTAACTTCTACGTGCTCCTTTGCTCAGAGATAACCGCGGCAAGTATTCTCACCTGTCTTCAGATACCGTGTCAGCCGTGCTTGCAAAGATGAAGGATGGAAAGAGCTCATCAAAAGCTTGGGGCGCTACATTCGTTCACGCACCGAGGAAGTCTCTCTTCGGAGCCAAAAGTACAAAAAAGTAAGTCGAAAGCCGCTATCGCTCCTCGCAAGAGCACCTTCATCTCGGAAATGAAGGAATACTGCGCGCCAACGTGTACCTTGCGTGTTGTTGTTTTTCCTCCTCTACGTCTACCTGTATGCTGCGCTTCAGGCTTCAAACAATGCTCATTCATATCGCTGACCGTACTGTGTACACTGTGTATTCTGCTAAAGTGCAGTAGACGACGGAATTGACTCTATTAGCTGTTCTTGCAGCCATCCAAGCCTCCGATCCCCGGTTTGGGGTCCATTTTGATTGCGATCGCCAAGCACAGCCAGCAGGTTTCCGATGGCAGGGTGACGCTCTCCCAGCTTGGCTATGTTGCGGTGAAGTCTTGACGATATCCGTGCATCGCTGGTACGTTGGTTCCTGCTGGTCAATCGTATGGCTCCATCGAGTAACAGCTTATCAGTCTTCGTGGTGGTGCTATCCTCGCTTTGGTTGGACTGAACGGTGTATGGTTTTTCCTCAATAGCAGCCAACTCTGTCTCGCGCTGGTGCTGATGAACACGCGTCAGGTGGCTGAACATGCATCGGGTAAACGTGAAGTCCGACGCACTTGCTCCACGTTCATTCGCCGCATTGTTGTCCTGAGAAGCTGTTGTACCGCCATATCGAGCCTGCAGCCTCTCCAACTTGTCTTGAGTAGTTTGTTCACGATCAAGAAGCCGGCAAAATGCTTCAAACGTGAGTGCTGCATCCATCCACTCCTTCATCTTTGTCAAAGACTCAGGGATATGTGTCTCCAACTGTTGACACTCTTTCAGCTTGTTGATCAAATCGTTTGCCCAGATACATTCGTCAGTTCGCTTCGAGTGGCGTGCAATCAGCAGCAACATCGACTGCTGGAAGTCGCCGAAGACTCGACGTAGTGCATGCTCTTGACGCTTTGTCTCCACCATTGTAACCTCGCTCTTCTCCAAATCAGACCAGAGGCGATCGACACGACAGCGAAGTACTGCTTCCAATGAAGCGTTTTCCAAGTCGCCACCCTCGGACTCTGGACTCAACTCTGTGCTCTTAACGAGTTTGGTAAGTGACTGGCGAACGCGCTCTTGCAGCGCAGACACTTTGCCCTTAGTTGCTGGTGTCTCTGTACTAGCTGAAAATGCTGCTGCTACGTTTTTCTCTTCTTGCTCCAGTAAAAGAGTCGGTGAACTTCCCAGGCTTGCGCGTCGCCAAGACAACAGCACATGGAGGAAAGATACGACCTGGCGCATGAGGTTACCAGCGTTTTCCTGGGACGTACGCGCCATTCCTGAGCACGAAAAGAGGTTGGGGGCCATTACGGTCGCGATCGCTTGCGTCGTCATGTGGTTTGACGTACGATGGGTGTTCACCTCCAGCATGTGCTCGAGGAGCCACTGGAAGACCGCATTCTCTCGTGGACCCAGCTTTTGAATTGTTCGTGTGATTTGAGCATCCACGACATCAATATTCCCTGGACTGATGAGACGTAGCCCGTTGTCGTCTTCATCACAACGCGTCGAGGTGCCAGTATTTGCCAGTTTTGTGACGGCTGCAAGGTCCTGTACGTCCAATGCATCTAGCAGCAGCGCGGGTAATTCACGCAGCCAAATCTTGAGCAGACTCCCGTACACGTGTGGGTCTGCAACCTGAGCTGGCTCAAAGGACCCGCGGTTTATCGCTGCTTTCGCGCGTTGAACGTCTTCCTGAACTGGCGAAACCCGGTAGATGTACTTGCATCGTAGTCCACCATGACGAACAAGCTCACGGCGTAGCATCCGCAAGAGCGCTGGCACTTGGTCTTCTACGTTTGCACCCTGTGGAGATGAAGATCGACAGCGCATGTGAGACAGAGCGATTCCAAACTGCTGGTGCAGTGCTGCCCACTCAGCCGACATCGGCGCACCCTCGTATTGAGCCTGAATGGAATTGTACTTGACACACACGTCGTGCGACGATCGAAACGGGTCTCCAACGAAGATCTTACCGCTAGAGCTCGTGCTGTTGCGGAAAGAAGCGTTTACGGATGGACTAGCAGACGGAAGTGCGGCCTCAACGGACCTCCAGTTAAAACTTTGTCGCGTTGCACTTCGACTTGGCGTATCTGCGGCGTGTTGATCATTATACGCGCGCATTGCAGCAGTAAGACTTGGAGACGAAGTGGAAGCTGAGAGGGATGACAGTAAGCGATTCACACGGGCGTTTGTGACAGTGTCAATACTTGCAAGAGGATCATCCTGCGAGGAGGACACCGACAGCCACGACGACTCAACGGACGGTGAAGGAGGCGGCGACAATGATGTTTTGAGGCGAAGACCTATCGCTGATGAGGTCGGTCTCGGTGGCTTCTTCGCGTCGATGACGAAAGAGATTGAATTTAACGCCCCACCACTGGAAGTTCTCGATGCCTCCTTCATCTTGACAAAACGAGTCGACGAATCGCGGCCTGCTCCACGGAGTACAGGAGACTTTGCTGACGAGGGCAGTAGTTTGAACTCAGTCGCTGGCTGACGAAAGCTTGCACTACTCGAGGCAATCTGCAGCTGATCGTTCGGAGTTTGCACTATCACTTCTCGATCAAACGTTTGCAGCTTGCTGTCCACCTGACTGAGAGCTGGGAGGTCCTTCTCAAGAGCGAAGGACTCATTGGTCGACCAGTTCAATAGTTCATCAGCAGAGTCGCTCAGTTTTGGGATTGGTGCACGAGGTGTTGATGTGGTATCAGCAACTGGTGTCATGGACTCCTTAAACTCAAAGGTGTCACCCAGAAGCCCGCTCGAGGCTTCTCCTTCGTCTCCAGCATCGCTATGGGAGGATGCTGAAGCTTCACTCAAGGCGTCGTCGCCACCGCCAATTTCTTCAGCAATTTCATCCTCAAGTTCTTGCTCAATCGTAGGCGGCGCGACAGCAGCCACAGATACGGCATCGGCTTTTCCCGCAGCGTTTACTGCTGGCGAACCTTCGCCTCCCGTTTTGTGGTGGACTTCGTTAGCTGCTTTTATTGCACGATGCTCGCCTGGAACTTCTTCCATCGCACCACCAGCAAATACGCGTTCAATGTGCGCTTCACGGCGGATGAACTCGTGTTCCATGCATTCGAGTGCAGTCGGGCGCTCTGCCGGGTCCTTGCGTAGACAAAACCGCAAGAAATCTAGGAAGGCGGCCGACCATTTCTCCGGATGCGCTACTTGCGGGGGCGGATTGCGTGGGATTTGAATGAGGACCCTCATGGGGTGTTCATCAAAGAGCGGAGGCTTCTGATCGGCCAACTCGATGGCCGTGATGCCCAGCGACCAAATGTCGGCTTTGAAGTCGTAGTCGCTGTCCTGAATGAGCTCGGGGCTCATCCAATACGGGGTGCCTACAAACGATCCCCGGCGAGACAGCGTGTCTCGAAGCTGAGCCGACACGCCAAAGTCCGCGATCTTGACTTGTCCAGCATCTGTGAGCAAGATGTTGCCGCCTTTGACGTCGCGGTGGATCTTGCGACGGGAGTGGAGGTATGCAAGACCCCGCAGAGCTCCTCGCATAATGACTGAGATCTCCTGCTCGCTCAAAGACCGAACTCGACGAACGTCCCCCACTGAGCCACCTGCACAATGCTCCATAGCCACCCAGAGCGCGCCGTCCTTGTAGTAAGCACCATGAAATGCCACGACATTGGGATGGTCGCACTCGCGCAAGAATTGGATTTCTCGCCGCACGCTTTCAATGTCCTCGCCCCGCTCGCCAGCTTCGAGCGCGACGGGGATCACTTTCAGCGCCGCGAGTCGGGTGCGGTCCTTCTTGTAGCACGCTCGGAATACGCGACCGAAAGCGCCGGCACCTTCCTTGCGCTGGAGCTCGAAAACCTCTTCGGGGTCGACTTCTTCCAGCCCCAGCGTTTTCAACACCGGGAGCTCTGCGCTCGTGACGGCGTACGACGCACGCCGAGGCTTCGACATGAAGAGAAAAACTGGGACGAGTCGCTTGAAGCTTGTGCTCGTTCGGATCGAACCGTTAGTGCAGAGAGTCACGATTATTCCGGCGGCAGTTGGGCAAAGTCACGAGTCGAGAACTTGTGGGACGAGATCGCTTCTCGAAGCTAATACCAACATTCAAGATGCTCGAAAGCCTTTCGCAGAGACGACGAAGTCTTGGACTAGGCCATTTCCGAATTCGACATCAAGAAGCAAAGCTACCAGGAGAAGAGTCGAGTCAAGCGCTACAATGACCGAGCCGGTAACGGGCCAGAGTGTGGGCATCGACCTGGGCACGACCTACTCGTGCGTGGGCGTGTGGCAGAACGACCGTGTGGAGATCATTGCGAACGACCAGGGCAACCGCACGACACCGTCCTATGTGGCGTTCACGGGCACGGAGCGTCTGATCGGTGATGCCGCCAAGAACCAAGTGGCCATGAACGCGCACAACACGGTGTTTGACGTCAAGCGTTTGATCGGGCGTAAGTTCACCGATCCTGAAGTGCAGTCGGACATCAAGCACTGGCCGTTCAAAGTGGCTCGAGGGCCGGAGAATAAGCCGGAAGTGGTGGTGCAGTTCAAAGACAAGAAGGTGACATTCCAGCCCGAGGAGATCTCGTCCATGGTGCTGGTCAAGATGCGCGAGATCGCGGAGGCCTACATTGGTAAGCAGGTGAAGAACGCAGTGGTGACGGTGCCGGCCTACTTCAACGACTCACAGCGGCAGGCGACCAAGGACGCCGGAGCCATTGCCGGCCTGAACGTGCTGCGTATTATCAACGAGCCCACGGCCGCTGCAATTGCGTACGGTCTGGACAAGAAGGGTGGAGAGCACAACGTGTTGATCTTCGACCTGGGCGGAGGAACGTTTGACGTCTCCCTCCTCACTATTGAAGAGGGTATCTTCGAGGTGAAGGCGACGGCAGGCGATACGCATCTGGGCGGCGAAGACTTCGACAACCGCTTGGTCGAGTTCTTCGTGCAGGAATTTAAGCGCAAGTATCGCAAGGATATGAAGGTGAACTCGCGTGCTATGCGCCGTCTCCGTACGGCGTGTGAGCGTGCTAAGCGTACACTGTCGACGTCTGCGCAGGCGTACATCGAGATTGACTCGTTGCTGGATGGTGTCGATTTCAACTCGACCATTACGCGTGCACGGTTTGAGGATCTTTGTGGTGAATTCTTTCGCAAGACGATGGACCCGGTGGCGCAGGTTCTACGAGACTCGAAGCTGTCCAAGAGACAAGTGAACGAGGTGGTGCTGGTCGGGGGCTCGACGCGTATCCCCAAGGTTCAGCAGTTGTTGATCGACTTTTTCAACGGTAAGGAGCTGTTCAAGTCAATCAACCCGGACGAAGCTGTCGCCTACGGTGCTACAGTGCAGGCGGCCATCCTGAGCGGCCATGAGTCGTCGTCCAAGTTGCAGGACCTGCTGCTACTGGATGTGGCGCCGTTGTCTCTAGGGTTGGAGACGGCTGGCGGAGTCATGACGAAGTTGATCCCGCGCAACACGACGGTTCCAGCCAAGAAGGCGCAGTCGTTCTCGACGTACGCGGACAACCAATCGGGGGTGTTGATCCAAGTGTTCGAGGGTGAGCGGTCCATGACCCGTGACAATCATCTTCTGGGCAAGTTTAACCTGGACGGCATCCCGCCCATGCCGCGCGGTGTGCCGCAGATTGACGTGACGTTCGACGTGGATGTCAATGGCATTTTGAACGTGTCGGCTGTGGAGAAGTCGACGGGCAAAGAGAACAAGATCACGATCACGAACGACAAGGGTCGACTGTCCCAATCCGAGATCGACCGCATGGTCGATGACGCCGAGAAGTACAAGGACCAAGATGAACGCAACAAGCTGCGCATCGAGTCGAAGAACGCGCTGGAGAATTACGCGTTCTCTCTGCGCAGCTCGACGCGAGATGAAAAGTTGGCGACCAAATTGAGCGACGAGGACAAGAAGACGATTGAGGACAAGGTGGCGGAGATTCTGCACTGGTTGGATGCCAACCAGGCGGCGGAGAAGGAGGAGTTCGACGCGAAGCAGCAGGAGTTGGAAGGTGTGGCCAACCCGATCATGCAGAAAATTTACGCTGCGGCCTCTGGAGCTGCTCCTGGAATGGGCAGTGCCGGAACTGGTGCTGGCGTTCCGAGTGGCGCTGGAGGCGCGGGGGGCGACGATGGCCCGAAGATCGAGGAAGTGGACTAGGTGGATGGCGACGAGGCGGTTGAAGGAGAGGAAGATGCCGTGTATGCTGCCACAGCTTGGAGTTTACGATGTCGATCCGAATTAACACTAATTCGACTTTTTTGTTTTGATCTTGCGTGAGCTTGTGCCACTCAGCACTGTGGAGTCACACCTCACTCGTAGATGTCGTGGATTGCTCTCGAACAGCTCGATCTTCAACTCACTAGTCGAATGGGAGACCATATGCGCACTCGGTGCATGCACAAGAATTCGCGGTGCTGGATGGGAGATTATGGTGGGAGCTTCCGTTGTCACTGTCTTGGACAACATAACGTGCTCCGAATCGGTGTTGACTGATCGACCACTTCAACCTCCGCTGGCTGCAGAGGTTGCCACGCGACTAAACTTTCGCAGCCGTAGCGACTGAAACGCCTGTCAGCACTGCCGCCAAGTGGCCGACAAAGTGAAACTTCAGAAGCGGTTATGCCGTTTGCGTCCGTTTCAAGCTGCGGTATCTGATATTGGGGTAAAAACATCAGCGATTTTGTATGGCCGATCCTTCGCACGTGCAGAGTCGTGCGAAAACGCGCCCACGTCCAACCACTAAAAACCTGAGCCTAACCAGATCACAACAAACCAACGACCGCCACTACGATCGTACGGCGCCCTCCGGCCATCAGCCGAACGAGTCCTGTATCGCATTGTGCCCTCATAATGGACGAGGAGGTGGCGCGTTCACTGGAGCAGGAGGCCATCGCGCTCGTGAACCTGAGCAACCCCAAGAAATTCGCCTCGCAGCAGCAGCTTTCGGAGGACGTGGCCATCAAAGTGGAGGACACGGCCGACGACCTGCTGGACGGGAACATCTCCATGAAGTCGCTGCTTGTGACGCTCAAGAAGCGCAAGCTGCAGCACCCAGAGGCCCAAGTGAAGGACGAGCCGCAGGAGACATCAGACGCCGGGTCGGAGACGGACAGCGCCAAGCTCCCGAGCTTCCGCGCGGTCTTCCAGCCGCAGCCGCAGCAACAGGGAGCCGCGGCCAATGACGCTGAGCCCGTGCCGCCCGAGCTCAAGTGCAAGTACCGCACGGGCAAGTGCCACAACGCGCGCGCGCTCAAGTCGTGCGGAGACTACCACAACCTGTGCAACTACCACCGCCTGCGAGCCAATGCCAACCAGCGCAAACTCGACCGCAAGAAGAAGGAGCAGCGGCTGCAGCAGCAACTCACGGCCGGCGCGTCCTCGCCGTTGAAACAGCCGATCCTCGCTTCGTCACATGCGGCGGCGGCGGCGCTGGCCTCGCTGGTAGCCGCGCAGCCGCAGCACCACTTCGACGTGCTGCAGCAGAGACCGTTCTTCGCCGCGGGCGTGACCGTGCCGGACGTCGCAGCCATCGAAAAGACCAATAGGAATAGAAGCACCAGCTGTGTGCGCCCCAAGCAGGAAGACGCCTGCAGTTATTAGACTCACCATGGGCCAGCAGGAGCGGCATTTTGCGAGCCACGCACTACCTGCACCATAGACAACATAAAACAGATAAACAGAGCACCAAACGAACCACGATGGCACCTCAAGGCATCGTGTATGCTACAGTACATAGTTATTGGAGTGCTGTCGTCTTGTCTAGCGTCGTGTGTGCAGACGTAGCAGCGTGGGGGAGCGTTAGCTGGGGTAGCTTACGATATAACACGCGCTTCATATCGAAGTCTGGCGATGAAGTCGGCGTCTCATTATGTGTACACGACCAAGAAGACCATGACAACGAGTACTGCCACCAGGAAGAGAATAAGTCCAAGCTGGCACTTGTCTGAAGCACAAGCAACACAGGTTAGTACTTGGCCGCTCAGGACAATACAAGGATTGAATACGCCCTCACCTTTCGTCTTGAGAAGTTTGCTCAAGCGGCCCATGACAAAGTTCATCCGCTCCTGAGCTTCCTCCACGTCGTCGTTCAAATCGTCTAGCATTCTGCGTGATAACGAGATTAGAAACATTCTGATAAATCGAGAAGAAAGACATTCGGCGGCACGTACTTGTTCTGGTGCTTCACCTCGCTCGAAATCTCCACTGTAACTCCGTGCAAGCGTGTGATATCAGTCTCGAGGCCTGCCAAACTCTGATCCTGCTCTTGCATTATTTGCTAACCGAATTCACAAAATAAAGCTCTGCGTTAATTAATTGCAAACACACTCCTCCATCCGCAGCCAACGTTCGTACCTGCTGCCGCTGCGTCTCATCGACCAAAAAGCGCTCATTCCTCTCCTGTCCAGGGATTGGCGACCTGAATGACGTCGACGATTTCGCTGGTTGCATCAACTTCATCCGCCAAAAGTCAGCTCCATCCAGTGCAAAAATGAAAGCACCTGCTCTCACCTTGCGTTCTTCCTTCCGAATCCGAGCCTTGACCGCATCGGTAGAAATCTCATCCCTCACAGCTTGCAGCTCCTGCAAAAACAACCATTAGACCCTTTCACCCATTAATCAGTTAATAATTCACCCCTCACCTTTCTCGTCGTGGCAACGAATGCTTTCCGACTTGCAATCTCCGCCTGTTTAGCAGCCCCCACTCGTCAGCACTTGTGCACGCACCCACTCTAACACCCCCCCCCCGTACCGCGTCAATGTGCTCAAACTTGGCTCGGTTGGCCTCCACCATGACGATGGTCTCCTCCAGGAACTTGACTGACTTGTCTGCAGTCACTACTGCGCTTTCAATCTCTGATCACCATAAGTCAACACCTTTTCCCTATATTCGTTAGACACTGTTGCAATCAATACAACACGCACGGTGTGTGAGTGCCGGCAGCTCCTTGGCGGCGGGGGAGTCTCTGGCCTCCAGCACGGCGCGCCACTTGGCGTGCGTCTGGTTCACAGCCGACACTTTACTCTCCAGCTCACTGCACAGGCACATGAAAGCGTCAGACAAAGGGTGCGGCGATAAAGGTAGAGTTCTACGAACAACGCACTCTTTGAACACGTAGAACGGGTCGCCGCTGGCCGCCGCCATCGAGTGCTCCTTCTTCATCATTATCGGGATCTGCCCGCTTTTTTTTTTGATAGACGGACGACGCTTGACACTAAGTACGAACAAATCAGAGCATTGTGGATTTTCGACCAGATTTCCAAACAGCAATTTGTGCAGGGGTTGATCGTGTTGGGGTATATAGGAACTTGTGCAGGACTTCTGGGACGAGATTGCGAGATTGAGGCCTGCACAATTACTGCGAGTCAAAGAAAATTGGAGAGTGAGGTTCAGGATGCCCGAAATGAGCTCGGCCCTAAGACCAACCAGTCCGCCATCTTTCCGCAGAAGTCGCACTGGTGCCCAACGCGCAATGTTGTAATTCGTGCAGTTCCCTATCGATCCGCAGGTGGGTGGGTGACCACGGACGAATGTCATTTTGTTGAGAGGACGGCGCGATAAAGGTGACCGCAGTTGGGAGCCTTGAACAAACTATCGACGATGTACAGTAATCGCCTCGACGGTGTATAGCAATTTACCGCGTGTCTCCGATCTTGCAACGAGGTTTTGCAGCGCGATCCCGCGGAATCAGCTTCGGAACGAGCTTTCGTTGACGATCCAGTGTCGTTATTCTACGATTCCTATTCGAATGTATCAATCGGCGAACACCTTGGGACTAGAGGGCTCGTAAGTGAATGAGTCTACGATGCGCTGCTGGCCAAACCGTCCATGAACACTGAACCAAGCAGATCACAACATTGTACAAATTTCCAAGAAAAATTAGAGGCAACGTCAAAAGCTGCATTGACAAACAAACAAACCTGCTTGGCCCTCACCAACTACCTATACATCCATCAGCGCAATAACGCCACAACAAAATCAAATTCAAAAGTAAATATATTTAAGCGTCCTCTACAGCACGGCAGCTTAGTCGACCTCTTCAATCTTCGGGCCTTGGTCCGCACTGCCAGATGAGGGAGCGGCCCCAGCACCAGGCATGCCACCTGGCATGCCACCCTCAGCGCCAGGGGCACCGCCAGCACCAGTGTACATCTTCTGCAGGATCGGGTTGGCGACACCCTCGAGCTCCTTCTGCTTGCCCTCGTACTCCTCCTTCTCGGCAGACTGGTGCGCGTCCAGCCACTGGATCGTTTCCGTCACCTTGTCGTCCACCACCTTCTTGTCGGCCTCCGGGATCTGCTCCTTCAGCTTCTCGTCGTTCAGGCTGTTGCGCAGACTGTACGCGTAGTTCTCGAGCGCGTTCTTCGACTCGATGCGCACCTTGTTGGCCTCGTCCTCCGACTTGTACTTCTCGGCCTCCGCCACCATGCGGTCGATATCGGACTGCGACAGTCGGCCCTTGTCGTTCGTGATGGTGATCTTGTTCTCTTTGCCCGTCGACTTCTCTACGGCCGACACGTTCAGGATCCCGTTCGCATCGATATCGAACGTCACATCAATCTGGGGAACACCACGAGGCATGGGCGGGATGGCGTCCAGGTTGAACTTGCCCAGAAGATGATTGTCACGGGTCATGGACCGCTCACCCTCGAAAACCTGAATGAGTACGCCAGGCTGGTTGTCCGCGTACGTCGAGAACGTCTGCGACTTCTTGGTGGGCACCGTCGTGTTACGCGCGATCAGCGTCGTCATGACACCGCCGGCCGTCTCCAAACCCAGAGACAGAGGGGTCACATCCAGCAGCAGCAGGTCCTGCAGCTTGTCCGACGAGTCGTTGCCGCCCAGGATGGCCGCCTGCACCGTTGCGCCATACGCTACGGCCTCATCAGGGTTGATGGACTTGTTGGGCTCCTTGCCGTTGAAGAACTCGGACAGCAGTTGCTGCACCTTGGGGATACGCGTCGAGCCGCCCACTAGCACCACCTCGTTCACCTGGCTCTTGGACAGCTTGGCGTCGCGCAACACCTTCTCCACGGGCTCCATGGTCTTGCGAAAGTAGTCGCCACACAGGTCCTCGAAACGGGCGCGCGTGATGGTCGAGTTGAAGTCCACGCCGTCGTACAGCGAGTCGATCTCAATGTAGGCCTGGGCCGACGACGACAGCGTCCGCTTGGCGCGCTCGCACGCCGTACGCAGACGCCGCAGCGCGCGTTGGTTCTGTGTCATGTCCTTGCGGTGCTTGCGCTTGAACTCCTGCACGAAGAACTCGACGAGGCGATTGTCGAAGTCCTCGCCGCCCAGGTGCGTGTCACCAGCAGTGGCCTTCACCTCGAAGATGCCCTCCTCAATGGACAGCAGCGACACGTCGAAGGTACCGCCGCCCAGGTCGAAGATCAGCACGTTGCGCTCGCCGCCCTTCTTGTCCAGACCGTAGGCAATGGCGGCGGCCGTGGGCTCGTTGATGATGCGCAGCACGTTCAGGCCGGCAATGGCTCCGGCGTCCTTGGTGGCCTGACGCTGCGAGTCGTTGAAGTAGGCCGGCACCGTGATGACGGCGTTCTTGACCTCCTTGCCGATGAAGGCCTCGGCCACCTCACGCATCTTGATGAGCACCATGGACGAGATCTCCTCGGGCTGGAACGTCTTGGACTCGCCCTTGAACTGCACCGTGATCTGCGGCTTGTCGTCGGCGCCCGACGTCAACTTGAACGGCCAGTGCTTGATGTCGGCCTGCACGATCGGGTCCGAGAACTTGCGGCCGATGAGGCGCTTGGCGTCGAACACCGTGTTGTGCGCGTTCATGGCCACCTGGTTCTTGGCGGCATCACCGATCAGACGCTCCGTGTCCGTGAAGGCCACGTAGGACGGCGTGGTGCGGTTGCCCTGGTCGTTCGCAATGATCTCCACGCGGTCGTTCTGCCACACGCCCACACACGAGTAGGTCGTGCCGAGGTCGATGCCGACCGAGTATCCAGACACAGACTGCGCCATCTTGTTCTTGTTGCTTGGTTGTTGGTTGTCTTCTTCTCCACCAGGGAAATTCGGAAATGATCCGAGTAGTCGGAGAGGGAGGCGACTGAAAGATCGGTAGGAAGGAGTGTGCGGTGGATTGATACAGAAAAAGTGTGGTGACCTCCGTCCCGAACATGGGGCAAAGCACTGCCACCCACGTTCGAGACAATTCCTGCGAGCGACCAAGTTTGTTGTGACGGATGTGTATTGGCTGAAAACGGCAAATTTTGTCCAATGGCGAGGACGCTTGATCAGACGTTTCTGGACGGGATCTTTTGACTTGCTGTTTGTATGCTCCGTCGAAAGTTCTGGAAGCGGCTGATGCGTCAGCCAATCGCAGCGCGGCACGCGCGTAACGGATTTTTCCGCTGAGTTGACGTCAGACATGAAGCCATCTGACTCGGGTACATGTACCAGTATAAATACAGCGGCATTCTCCGCAGCGAGCCTTGGCCGCGGTTATTCGGTTGGCGAGGGCGGGTCGGCAGCGAAGTTATGAGAATCGCCGGGGCGAAGATGCAAGGTTTTGATGAAGGCGACTCGATGGGAGGAATCTTGTTGCCAGTGCAGGACCGATGGCCGATTCCTGCCAGGAATGTCACGGCCTCCGGTCTGTCACAGACTCTCGCAAGTTTTCGATGCGATGGCTGTGTGGGCAATGGCAAGGTGTGAGTGCCACGTGTAATTGTCGGTGCTGGAAGTGCTTCAGGACGAACAGCGCTCATGCTCTTGCGTATCACGATCGATTGAGGAGCTGTGTGCATGGCTTTTTTGCGCGGTAGGACTCCGCAACACCGTTTCGCACTCCGAACAAGAAATTGCCTGGTGCATTTTTCTCTCCAGTCTTTCCAGTGTGCGCTATGTGGAGGCTAAGTTCTCAGACACGCGTAGCTGCTCGGTCGAGCGCAAGTGTGCAATGTTTTCAAGCTGCCGCCCGCGCGTGAAATCACAAAAGGCGATTCTGCATCCGGGAGTCCATTGCCGCAAGAGAGGTCGTCCAACGTCCAGCCGTCCTTCACTTTTAAATTCGCCGCCTTCCCCGCTCCAAGCAGTGCAATCCCTTCGCCAGATGTAGGCAGGCAGCTTCATCACTGGCCACATCGTTAACTGCACGAACGGGAGCAGCACTGAAAATACGGAGGTAGGTAGCATTTATACTCATCGTGTTGTGGGTCATGCAAGAACTTCGGTACAGGCATCGGGTGGCCGAGAAGAATCTTTCGGACGCGATGGAATCTTGGGGGCTGTTGTGGAAGTTGTCGTTGAACGAGTACTGGCGGGCGACGTTTCGTGGCGGAACTTGCGCATGAGCGCGAAGTCTGCACGCAAGCTGGTGCCGTCGGTGCTGCAGGATAGCGCCAACTGCGTCAACGGTCGGCGTTTCAGTTGTGTGGTGGTGGTTGCTGCTGTGGGCGATTGTTGGTGCGGCTGGGGAGGCAAGTGCTGACGGAGATACTGGATGCTTGAGGGTCGACGCGATGGCGATCTCTTGTTCCAAACAATGATACTCGACGGGCTCTAGCCCTGCTCGCCTTGCAACCACATGTGCGACTGCGTTTACGCGAGGAAAGTTTTCCATGCGGTGCGAATTTTGTACTGGAAGAACCCAGCCGATGTCCTGGGGCGTGAAATTTGCGTGTTTCATCAAGTACCGGTAGCAGCCGGTAAGGCCTTACAAAAAAGTAGTCGCTGACACACAGCCAGAGCCGTTCGGGACATTGCAGGATATAAGACTTTGTCACCAAGTAATATCGAGGTTGCCGATGCGGTTGGTTGATGCTGAAATATAGTCCTTCCAACCCGCGCGCTAAAACAGCTTTGGACTACACACACAGCTGTGGCATCGTTGAGATTGCTGGGCTGCTTGGAGCAGCCATAGGTGGCAGCCGTGGGCGAATGGTGAGTGCGATATCGGGTTTGTATTGTGTTTGCAAGTGGGGCTGCGTCTTCATGGCTCAATTCGAGGACCACTTCGTCCAACAAGCAGACGTGGTATAGGA
The DNA here is from genome assembly GCA_000500205.2 of Phytophthora lateralis. Classification (NCBI taxonomy): domain Eukaryota; phylum Oomycota; class Peronosporomycetes; order Peronosporales; family Peronosporaceae; genus Phytophthora; species Phytophthora lateralis. The sequence continues at coordinate 2,896 of AWVV02009015.1, read as the reverse complement.
TACAAATCCTCTCGAAGAGAACGAGCTCCATCAGTGTCTCAAGCGCAGCATTTCATGGTCTAATCATTGTGGCGTGAAAACGTTGTGGGCAGAAGAGCTGAAAGATGGCCTGGAACATGAGTGCGAACTTCGAGTGGTCAGTTGTCCAAACCAGAAGTGCTCCGTCCACTTTACTTTCAAAATCGCATGGGGCACCTTCAAGATGAATTCGAGCTGCGTGTGGTGGTGTGTGACTGGAGAGAGCATGATCTACCAGCGTTGCGTCCTTCACACAAGACCCCAATGCCCTGTGCGGTTCGTCCCCTGTCCGTTCCAGTGTGAGCCACCGACAACTACCGAAGAACGTGATGGTGAAGAACTACAAGTATTCCAGCTACGATGGCAAGATGTGAAAGCCCACGTGACGGGAAATTGTCCACACTGCAACGTGCGCTGTCGAAATGGATGCACCACCAACGATATACTGATGAAGGACCGTTCTCGTCACGAGACAGCTATATGAGTACTTCGACGTGTCCTTGCTGACACCCAATCAATTCACGAGCGTGACGAATGTGAACTGCGCCGGTAGAATTTTTTTCGGATCGTATACCGATCGGGTCGGGGATTCGGGTCTAGGTTTTATGTAAATTACTTGCCGTAGTTAGACCCGGAACCCGGATCCCGACCATAATAAAACGATGAAATGCTCAGGGAAATGTACTACGAATTATAATCTTATCATGAAATTAGGTGCCTATTTATTAGTAATAAAAGACAACGATACAAATCTTAATAATCTAACAGAATTTGTCAATCGATTATGTCGAGCTAAAACTCTAAATTCCCATTATGATATATTGAAACATGCTGGTGTCATGGTGTGCCACCAGCTATTCGGAATATATGATTGTGGGTTCAATCCCCACTGTGTTCAGCTCTTCACGTAAGGTTCGTCACTCATTCGTCCGCCAATGTCCGTTTCGCTCATCCATTCCGTTAGCCGGCCTTAATCACAGCTGCAGTCAGTGGTGACAGGACAAAGGTAAGGTACATGAGAACGATGTGTAACAGAGAGATACGAGATAGTTTTATGGTGGCGAGCAAATGTTACCATTTAGTGGTACTAGCCATGAGACGGTGCATTAATACCAACCTGCGGCGACACATGTGCGAATTCAAAGGTGAACTTTTGATGATACCGTTGGGTTAAATACTGTTATAAACAAGTCATATTAGAGTCCCCTGTATGTTGTGTTCAACTTGTGTTTTTATATTTTCGTATCTGTTAGACCTCAGGACAAAACCCCCGGTGTAAACATGAGTCATCTATCTAACTTTTTGCGCGCTAAATCCTAAAAAAAAATATTTAAATGCTAAGTGCAAATGTAAGGAGGCCACAATCCACATTCACAAGCGAGTGCACCTGTACAGCCCGAAGTATCTTTGCGGTCTCACAAATTAAACTCTGGTGGCGTGAAGTACGTGCCATGCGGTGGTGGTTGCGCTCGTCCTCGACCAATATCCTCGATCAACGTCATGTAGCGGCGCGCGTGTCTCTCAATGACACTAACAAAAGTCTGCACGTTCGGACGCCGGGTAGAGAACTCATTGTTGAGCTCTCGGTTGTAGCGCTCGAGCGGGTTGTTCGTTCTGTTGATCAGCTGTCGATTGATTCCTCGTACATTCCACATATCCGGTGGATACATTTTGATCCAAGTACGTCGGAAGTACTCCCAGAAGTTATCCCATTTGTCTTCGCTGTACTCGTAGCCCCGCTCTGTCAGGTCCGCCTTCAATCGGTTTGTCACTAAGTCAATACCCTGGGGATCGATCTGATCGTGAGGGAGAACGGTCAGTACGTCAAGCATACCTCGGGCCATTGCCACCGAAATCTCATCAGTCGGGATGTGAGTCTTCTGCATCCGTCGACGAATGGCTTGCTTGTTGTGAAAGAGACACCCAACGACGGTGCTGTCCGGAAATTGATCACCGACTGCATTGATGAGCGCCTGCTCAAAGTTGCAAGTAATTGCACCGGGCTCCATGTTCATACCGGTAGATACCTTTACACAATGCAGTATGTGCCAATAACTCCACTCGGACTTGTTAGTGCTGAGTACCCACATACACGGAATGTAACAACGCGAGCCGCGGTCGTACACCATGATGATGACGCATTGGTAGAAAGAGGACGGCACGCAGTAAAACGTTCCATTCACGAACAACGACACATCAGCGTACGTGAGCAGGCGAATCAGAGATGGATGACTCCAGCCCATCACCCGCTCAGAGCGATTGTCACCAGCATACGTGAAGTTGAAGTGGAAAAAGTTCGACCCATCACGAGCTAGTGACAGGGGATACACTTCAACATGTCCGTGGATTGAGCCACCGAAATGGAACCTTCGAACGCGGTATACCCGACTGATGACTTGGTCACGCGAAAGTCCACGCGTCATCTCGCCGACAGTGAATTGTTCGCGAACCTGGTCCCAGATCTGAGACGACATGACGCTAACTTGTTGAAGGGCCAGCGTATCGGTCTCCTCAGACATTTCCTGGGTCAAATCGCGGACGGCGATTTGCGAGTCATCTTTGCTCTCATCACCCGACGAAATCTCGATGATTTCACCTTCACACGTGTGAGGATATTTGATTTCTCTCACACGTCCATCCGTCATGACGTCAAGCTTTGCCTTGCAGTGGCGCCGGTAGAAGCTGCAGCGGTAGGTGGTCTTTATGTTGGAGGCGTGGCATTTTGTCAGTTGGAACCCTTTCCAATGAATCGTTGTGCGAAAGGGAGTGATACCTTCCGTGTCGCCCATTGCTGATGCTCAGCAAAATGAGGAATGGTAAGGAATTTGGACGCTTGAGGCAGTGCAAAGTCTTCAGAACAGTCTTAAGATGAAGTCTT
>AWVV02009014.1:0-12000 GCA_000500205.2 Phytophthora lateralis | reverse complement strand
GTGATCCAGATCGAATTTCGTAAATTTGAAACCGGATTTGTATACTAAACCGACTACGCTGAAGATGAATCCGTTGAGAAATCGAACTTTTTGAGTCTGAGTTTCGAGAAAAGAGGTTATTCGAGTTTAATACAAACTTCTAGTCAACTTTTGAGGATGAAATTTTGGCTGCAGGTCTATCTCACGTACTTACAATTATGTGTCAAATTTCAGAAGATTCCTGATTCTAGTTTTTTCAGGAACCCCTCTACTAAACCCTAAACCCTAAACCCTAGCAGTTTCTCCGTAGTACCATATATTTTCCAGAAAATAATACCCTTCTAATCCGATCAATCGTTTTCACCGTGTATAAGGTTTTACAAAGATTTGTTCACGTCCAAAATCCTGTTAAAAAATATTCCCCCCTCAAATCTTTTCAACACATTTGACGGGGTATCAAGTTTCGTAAAACCGTAAAACAGAATGCCTGTCAAATCCGATCAAACATTTTTCACAGGATTATTCGTTCCAATAGGGTTTATTTTGGTCGAATTTGACGCTTTCATAATTGGTATCACCGTGGTAACTAATATCAGGTAGATCAGGATATCAGTGTACACAGGTGCCCAGGCACTTACTAATTTGACAGGATGAACGTTCATCCGGGCGTCAATAAAAAGGATTTCATGTAAAAACGCTCTTTAATTGTAGGTTACCATCACTGGACTAGGAACGCTGCTGAAACCCTTTGGCAGCCCACCACTTCGAGAACCGAAATGGTCAATTCTGCGTGAACTTACATCTTTTATATTTTGTTTGACTGTACGAGTGGAAATCTTGCCGGCGTGAACTTGAAATTGAATCGCGAACGCTAAAGGCGGTAACGAATTGTTGAAATGTCGTGGTCTGAGCGGAAGAAGAAGAAGGCACTTTGGGCGGACTTCACGGATTGCAAAACTGAGATTAAATGAACTTATCGACCTGGCGTGGGACGCTCTCTTTTTCCACCGTCAATCTCCTTGTGCTGAACGACGTGTCGCTTTTTCGAGATAGCTGGCGTGGAGTGCGTAGCTGGATTACTTGCGGGGCGGCGAAGACGCCGGAGATGCACTAAGCGTGGACCCGTCTTCATGTCCTGACTCCTCCATATCATCGGTCGCCGGGTTTTTTTCTTCGTCATCACCTGCTTCCTCAAGAGACCCTTCCTCTGCCTCGTCAGCCGGGGGCAACGCGGTGTACCGTCCACGGCGAATAACCCGGAGTTTTGGCTTCTTGAGGATCGAAAGGAGGAACGGTGGGGGTCTTGTACTTGTCCCCCCCCCGGAGCATCGTCTTGGTGTCGTCTTGAACGCGCTGGATGCACTCATTCTTGATAAGGCAGCCCATAGTCCCTTTGTCTTGTCGCCCACCCAGTGCTTGGCCGGCTTCCGATCCGAGGTGACGTCTATACGAATGCGAGCAAGGGCGCGAAGGCTCAGTCGTCTCCCAGCCTCGGTCGTCATCGGATCCAAGGCCCGAGTGTGCTCCAAGATGGACGTAACATTGGGATAGCCATCTCAATCTAGTCGGAACGGGTCCTTAGCGTTCTGCAATCTCTCTTGATACGCGACCTTGTCCTTGCGGCAAATTTCTCCAAGATCCTTGATCGGGGTCCCCGGAAAAGCTTTGGTTTCGGACGTACTGGTGCCCGGACCGCCTCCCCACCACATCAACTCAGTGTGGCCACTGAATTCGACCCGATGTAGAAAATTGTAGTACCCCAAGGTTTCGATGCACAAGCCGAAAAACACCAGCCTGGCCCGCACGGTAGCCATCGTGTGCTTGTGTCGCTGGGTTTGCGAAGGCTTGGACGCCAGAGGAACGTGAAGTGCCCACTGCAAGAAAACGTATCGGTGAGCCATCCAGAAGCGCCAATGCGCCAAGTGCATGTGAGGGTACATTTCCGGGTCGTACCACAGCCGTTGACCCTCCCAAGGGTACGCCTTCTGATAAAGCCGAACGCCTTCTCTCCGTGCACCGCGAAAGAGCTTTTCCAAGTCCTCCTTCAGCCCTGGTGGAGCAGTCTGAAAACGCCATGGCATACGCTGCGTTCCAATCCGTGTACAATAATCTTGAGCGCTTGCTGCCAAAGTATACTCGTCTGCTGTAGGGCATACACACTAATTATTCGCACCACATCCTCGTACTGCTCCTTGTGACGAAAGGGGGTAGGTATCAATGTAGCTTCCTTCGAAGCCTGGAACCGGATGCGAGAAGCATTCCCCTGCCACCACGGAAGTAGTCGTTCAAAGACATTCAGTAAGTCCCCCTTTACGTTGTCTATCAAACGTTTCATGGTAGCGTGCGTTCCCTCGACGGTAGAGGTGTCATGGCAGCCGAAGTGGCTGTATTTGTCAGTCTAGTAGTTCACGATCTTAGACTTGTGCGGCCACCACTCTTTCGACAAGTACTTCCCCATGGCGCTACTCATTTGATTGAGTACAGCCCTGTTGTGGTTAAACTCGATCTCAGAATCGACCGTGTCGCGGTTCTTAGCCATGAATATTTCCACAGCCAACGTATCCTTGTCCTTACCAATCTTTTTAATAGCTGCAGCTTGGACATTTCGGCTAATGTGGCAGCGGCACAGCAATTTAGCAGCACCAGGAAACACGGTCTCCGTTGCGTTTGTACACGCAAGATACCGGTCGGTGACTATAAGTCTGTGTAATAAGATAGAATAGATCTCCATGAAAAACTTCAATTTTAACAGGGCCCGCGTGTAGTCAGGTTCGGCCTCCCCTGGTAACCAAATCTGAGCGAGTGACAAAATAGTATTCATACCCGTCAGTATGATGGCATTCAGCAGCTGTAAATGAAATCGATTGGTTTTATACGTGCAGTCTCGCACGAGCATGTCCATAAAGTCTCGTGTTAGCTGTGTTGTTGTGGGGTGGGCCCACAACAGATACTGTAGCCTTCTCGACGTATCGACCTCATGAGCGTAATAGAACCCTTCTTGTCTGAGCTCATCGATTGGCCCCTCTGTACTAGAACGGGAAGCCATGTTTTCTTGCCGGGCGGCGCTCTTTGCATTCGTGATGTCATTCGGAATCACCATTGTGTCGTGGTTGGTGAGCAACATGGTTTCAAATATTTTCGACGTCGAAACGCCAGTCATCGTCTGCACCGTAACGAGGTCAGAAGTTGACATTTGTTCAACGGCAGTGCACCGCGCGGCACACTGTCGATGAGCAACACGAATACGCGCGTCTTGATGTAGCGGATGGTTATGTTTCTTGCTGCCATCAATTGTGTACAGGATTTCCAAATACCAGTCAGGTTGGAATAGTCCACAGCAACGGTTTTAATGCACATGGGGCATCCAATACGCTTTGACCTTCGCATCATTCTGACACGATCTTCATCACTCAGCTTTCATGTATTTTATTTTTTGGTTTGCCAGCATGGTCACACTGAAAGCGCCTGACAACAATATCTCCTTCAGAAGTTTTTTTCTATACCCTTTCGGGACACGTTGTAGTTATGAGACTTGGTCCATCCGTGGATAGCATCCTCTGCGTCTTGCTGTGTCTGGTATTCGAGAGTAAGAGGAGCCGAAATTCTGAATAGACTTGCTGGCTGCATTGCTTCCCCAATATCGAAGCACAAACGGGAATAACAGCCTTGCTGGAAAGACGTCGTAGATGGCTTATATTAAGGAAATAAAGTGCAAACCAACGAGGTCTATTTGCAGCAAGCGATATGATCGACGTGGTGTTCTGGTCCATCATGTCCTCATTTATCTGGCACAGATGATTTAGTTTATACAGGACGACGCTGTGCAATATTTATGGTGCGCATTAACCTTGGTGCTAGTACATGCCTTGGAGTACATGTAGTCCGCTTCTTATTAATAGCTATCGGCGATCCTGGTGTTGAAGCGGTTGACACGCTGTAAGTCGTCTGTTATGCACGAGTTTCGTTGCTGCACCGGTACTCCTGAACTGGTGCTACTTAGCTTCTCCCGTATTATCCTAGCTAAGGAGGAGTCCCACGAGCGGAAAGGGACCCCATCAGCACTGGCGGTTTGCTCGCGGTTGGCGAGCGACGGCGGCGGCGAGGTGACGGAACTACAGCCGTACCCTCCTCCTCGAGAGTATGCTGCTGGGTCACTCGGCGAGTCAAACCGGTGGCAGATGCGGATACTTTCTCCCTCATCATGGGAGCGCACGTCTTCTTCAACTCGGTTCGACTCTCGCCCAATGCTGTCCTCGCCCTCCTGCGGTAGGCCTCCGTGGGCGCCTAATATATATACCAGCGCTTCAGCACCAAGGCGTCCAGGCTGACCACGCGCATGCTCATCGAGTGGTGCGAGGCCAAGGGGCTCTACTACTACGGGCTGTGCAAGGTCAGCGAGTTCATCGACGAGGTGACCTGGCAGATGCTGGAGCAACTGCGCATCAACGCTGCCAGATCGAGCAAGTGTTAGTTGTTTGCGTGCGTACTATGCACCGCTGGCTAAAGGGCGAACCTAATTCGGATCGATCACTCGATCGAGACCATCGAAGAAATCGGACGAGTGAACAGCAAACAGACGTGTGTAACGGTATGACGACTGGAGTAGACGCAAGGGTATCGAAGGTCACGCGCCAGGACTAGTCAAGGGATTCGTGGAGGCGCTGAAGAAACGAGCAACGGTGGTCTCCATGGACGAGTTCAGGACGCGCAAGCTCTGTTCGCAGTGCCACCAGACGCTTTCGTCAGTCTGCTACTCAGCGGATACGAAGCTCTCGAATCGAAGGAAGCGGAAAGGTGTCGGAAATACAGTTCGAGGAGAAGCCATGCCACAGAGTGCTGCGTTGCGACCACGAGGATTGCGGTGCGCGGTTCTTGGGTCGAGACGTGAACGCCGCCATCAACCTACTAGAACTCCTCAAAACCGAGGTGTTCCGCGAGGACTTATGCACGCATTCATTCAGAAGATAGGTTGAAAGAAAAAAAAAGCATGGAGATGAGAAAGTCTCCTCCACCCAGGTCAGACCTTGATATTGCAGCTAAGGGCACAGGACATTTTCAGTGCTCACTGTCCTAGAGTCCGTTGTGGCGGTTTCAGCGCCCACTGTAATAACAAGGAACCTTGAGGCCTCCGACGCAGGTCGCATGAAAACTGCTTACAGGGTACAGTGTTGTTAAAGCGTGTTTTTCCAGTGACCTCAGTGTCCTTTTCTGCTATCCATTTCTGCTTTAGAGAAAGGTAACGGCGCCCACTTTACCTGGACTGACATGGATCATCTACGTTTCCCTCGTCGTCGTCATCTTCATCGGCCGTGACCTTCATCACGTCGCGAAGAATCTTGTCGGCTTCGCGTTTGGATTGCTCTACTTGGATGCTAAGCGTTGGCATCTTCGAGGAGTGGCTATGAGACGAGCTATCGGCGAACCAGCATATGAAGGCGCCAGCGCAATCCTCACTCGTGACCGCTTGGGCGCCCGTTTCTCGCCAGAAATGTCGATCGATGCGGTCCGGTTAAGCAAAAATGCGGTTGATACCGTTTGAAAAATCAAGCCAAACTACGTACCGTGTTCGCTTTGAGACGCCGTCCGGCAAGATCGTGGAAGTGCTCGGCGATCTTCCGATTGATCTCGCACTCATTTCTCAGTTTCCTTGCTCGTCAGCGCCTGCTCAGCTAGCGCCAGCTTAATCTTTTTGACGACTGATCCCAACGACTCCTGTCTCATTTCGTGCTCTTTGGTCTTCAGCTCCTGCCTCATGGAATCCTCCTTGGTCTTCAGCTCCTACCTCTAATGCTCGATTTCACACTGATGCCTCCTCACTCACTTGGGCAGCGTAGCGATCGTCTCGGCTTGCCTAATCGGATCGTGCTCATCGCACGAGCTGCGTCGTCGTCGACAACCACTGGAAAACACTGAACTTTACGTTTTGCCACACAAATTACGTTTTATCACAGAGAATCCAGATTAACACCGAACTTTACTGGATCTCGCATTTAAATATGATTCCACACATAGATTTACTGGAAACACACACAAACCCTGGGGACCACCACACAAGTTAAAAAGGAGGTGGCAAATGGGCAGCACCAGTACGCACGAACGCCACGGCGTTCTTCCGGCACCTCTAACGAGTGACGGTTATTCTCCTGAAACCTCCCCACGGCACACCCCTCACGAGTGACAGTCATTCCCTTGAAACCTCTGCCGACTGAATGCCGAGGAAAATCGACTGGTGGGAGCTGGCGTTTGCCGTCGACGAGGCCAGCGGCAACGGGCTACTCGACTCGAGGAAGACAGCTCGGGTTGTCAAGGTCAACACAAGCGCATGCGCCAATTGCACGAATCATGCTGCAGTGCAAGTTGCAAGCTTGTCGCGATGAATACCCCCCCCCGTAAAGTGTGGTTGGCGCGGAAAGGTCCTAACCTGCTCAGTGACGCGACGAAAATCCCTGTTCGAGACCGGGAAGCATCTATCTGAGGTGGTGTCACCACGCAAAGCAGGCCTATCAAGACAAGACAAACAACACTGCAAAGAGATCACTGCGCTACGAATGAAGCCCGTTCGAGTGCGGAATTCTCTGCGGGCTAAGTTTGGATTGGATGGTGCGATGCTTCCTCGATTGTGTGTGGTGCAGAACTTCGTCAACTACTATTCCAAGACACGACTAGGCTGCAGCGACAACTACGATGACATTGTGAAGGTTGTTCGAGATATGGCTTATACCGGCGGCGATGATGACAGTGCTCCAATTTCGTTTATGTATGGGAAGACTTCTGAAGGAGAGCTAATTGTCGGTGATGGATCGGACTCGGAACCTTTCCTTGTCGGGATTACCAGTGGGGCGCTGTTGGAGCGCCTCGATAGGGACCCGGAATCGTTCATTTTTCATCTGGACGCGACGCTCAAACTTTCACAGGTCGGCTACCCTGTGCTAGTGCTTGGGATCTCAGACCGCACGCGGACCTTTCACCTGGTCGCTTTCATTATTCTCTCCCAGCGTACCGAAAGCATCTACACGATGGCGTTGATTGCGTTCCGAGCGGTGTATGCGGAGGTCACTGGCAAGCAAGTTCGACTGAAATATGTGATGAGTGACGCGGAGGATGGTCAGTTTAACGCGCTGGGGAAGGTATTCAGATACGACTCGGACTTCACGTTCCTAATGTGCTTTTTTTCACGTTATGAAGAAAGTGCAGGATAGGATCCGGAACGTGTGGCGAACGGCGTCCTTTCACAAGTCTACGACATGCACTTCTGCACAACGTATGACGAATTGGTTCGGGTCGCAGGTGCTTACTTGCATCAGTGGAGCAATCAAAACGAACTCAGTGCCTTCGCCGCCTATTTCTCGACGCAGTGGCTGAATAGAAGATATTCGAGATGGCAATGCTGCTACGTGAAACCTGGCCTTGCCACGACCGATAACTCTGCTGAGCAGTTCAATCGGGTTATCAAGCGTGACTACACGTTGAAGGCACGATTAAAGATGGGGCTATTGATCAAGGTTCTGTCGGAGTGCTGTTCGAACGAAGGCGCATGGACGTCGGCGTTTAAGTTACTTCCGGAGGCTACAGCACCGCTCATGCGTTTGACGAAGCAGCTGGCAAGTGATATGTTACTTCAACTTGGACCCAACACGTATGATACCCCAAACTGTGATCGCGTTCGTGTACAATCTCGCCCGGTCCAGCGGTTCTACATTCCAGCCAAGAAGCGTACTGAAGAATATATAGCCGTAACAGCTCAAATGGGGTGGAACTACGCGAGAATGGAGCACCATGGGCAGCCTGTCGAAGGATGGTTAGTCGACGTGTCTGCTGGATGGTGCCAGTGTAGGTACTGGAGAAAGGTCGGATGTTGCATCCACCTGCTATACTCTCGTATCGTCTCGCAGCGTGTCAACAGTCGGGGAAAACACGTCCTCGTGAACAGAAGTATCGTGCGCAACAAAAGAGTGCGAAATGTTGAAATGGTATGACCCCTGCGGGTAGACGAATGTTTAGTGGGCACGCGCTTGGGTTGACGTAGAGGATCGTTGCCTCCTCATGTTTAATACATCACTTGTACTCCATTCCAAATCGCAACTTGCCTACACGCATGCATTGCTGCCATTTGTCAGTACGGAAATGTTTTGGTGAGGCTTCGATCTACCTGCACATCGACCTCGAAGGTTTGTATAGATGAATGTACGAACTAAGGACTACAGGGTGCGTGGAAATACACACTGTGACGAGATGTCTGACACTTTGGTACCTCTCACACTCGAAACATTACCAATCAAAGAACTGAAGTTGAGATTGATCGATCGATGATCTATATTCTCTGGGGGGTATTATGGCTTCATCGTAAAGCGACGCTCTCTTGTCGATTTCACGCCGCTTGCTTAGTTGTCCACGACCGCTTCGTGTGCATCGTGGTAGACTTGCAAGGCCAGATCATTGCCGACGCATATGGCGATCCACTGCAGTGTCAGCTTCGCGTTTCAGCTCCTTGTGATTCTTCGTTCTCGGTTTGGCTCCTTCCGGTACGCACCATCCGGATCCTCTCAACACAGCTGGCGTACAGACGCTTGAGTAACTTCGTATCGGGAACCCCACAGATTTCCAGCTTCGTGCGACGCTGACACACCTCCAAGATTTCAATCTCGTTGCTTGGATTATCGTCATCGTCAGCGTCACCTACCAAAGAATCGCGAGGTGTCTGCCAATACTTCTGGCACATCTTCTTGCCTACACAGCTGCGTAGGAAAGTCTCATCGTGCTTGCAAAGCTTTCCATGTCCTTCCGTGCCCACGCGTAGTCTTGCGCCAAAGCGTTGCCATGGAGACGACAGTATATCCAGAAGCGTCCGTCCATTGGTTGAGAACTTTTAAAAATGATCTACCTCGCACTTTTACGGTACTGCGTAGACTCAAATAAACTATTCATTGGGTAGGTTTTACACGTGTCAACATTTGATTGGCTACGAAGACAATTACTGTGACTTTCAATTACGGTACTTGTGTAGAAGTACCGTAACAAAATTCACGGTACGATCCTAGAGACTACCGTCATTGTTCACTTCGGTACTTGACTTAGTAATACCGTAATTGAACATCGCACCTCGCTCTCTGATTGGGTGAGGCTCCTCATAGTAATTATTAATCTAAAACGAATGTAGCATACACCATTGGAATCGAAATCGCTTCTGTAGCAATATTTTACTACGGCTTCCTTTCTACTTCGTACCGGTGTCCGATACTCCTATCAGTTACAGACCAAACACCTATAAGGCTTTGAAAAACAGTTGAGGTTCTCACCTTCAATATCGTACAATTTCCACACTGAAAGCTGCTGGTGTATTGATTCAATGACTAGGTAGAGTCTAACACCCCGATTTTCATCCATCAGCCAGAGGGGTTGCTGACACAGCCAGCTTGGTTAGATACATCGCGGCACTTAGGCGTATTGCAGTTGTGCTTGAGCCACGTCGATCCGTAATCAACAGTAATTTCCGCTCCTGCGTCGATCTCCTTCAACGCCTTGACCACGACATGAACCTCGCGATTATGGCACAACTCAATTAACTCCGTATTCGGATCGCAGTTGTGGTTGATGAACCTCGCGTAGGTTCCCCACGCCTATGCATTGATGAAGAGCTTATTGTTCTTTTTCCCTCGAGACTGTAGACTCACGACATACTCGTGCTGAACCTTGAACTTATCGAAATCGTAATCAGTCAGCAACCCTGTGTAGGGGGCCACGCTCGCCCTCATCGGGAGTGTGGCAGTGGCACGAACACCAATCCCGGTCTCTGACTGGAACAGCTCCAAGTGTGGAGACTCGTGGATGCCGTTTGAACAGTAACTGCGAAACTTGCAATTGTCCTTCGCGCAGAAAATATTGGTTGTCGGGTTTGTGCAAATATCAGGATAGCAGTCTCCGTTGCACTGGCAAATTTCAGCAGGTCAGTTGTCCTTCAAAATGGCATCTTTTTGAATCTGCATAGCCAGCGAATGGTGCACGGCTGAGGGCCATGCAACTACACGGCCAACCTCGACCAGTCCGTTGCCTTCACGACTTCAACCTCACCACTCTCCGCAGCATCTGCCTCCTCTACCTCTACTTCAGCCTCACCACTCTCCGCAGCTTCTGCTCTCCTTCTGCCTCAACGTGCTGCACAATCGAAACTGGGCCGTGCGTCTCGTCTTCACGTTGATCACGGAGATGCTGAAGCGCTTCCCGCACACCGGGTACGGCCAGGTACGCCCGGATGAACTGGGTCTCGATCGTTTTCGCGTTATAGATCCGTTTCGAGTCCTTCATGGGCGCCCGCGGCCCTTGGTGGCGTGGCTTCCTCGATTTGGCGGTAGGCCATGGATTGTTCGTGGGTTTCATCTTCTTCTGCTTCTTGAATTGCTGCTTGTAGGTGTACACCTCGTCAGCAGCGACGGCAGCGGTCTCCAGCTTCATCCGTTGCTGATCCTGTGTTTCAGTGGTCCCGATGGCCTTTCCTTCCTGAGAGCTATCGTCCTCGCTGCTCACCGTGAGATCTATCATGACGTTGCCGGCCGGAACCGTCAGTCTCACAGGTCCAGTTCGCTGCTCTTGCTCGTCGCTGCTGCTGCTCTCCAGGTCCACTACGTCCTGCAGCTTTCGAAGTGACGTACATGCCACACCAAATTGAACTCAATACTGTGTGTCAAAAGAATGCCACACAAACTTTCACGCAAAGTAGTGTGTCCACCAAGAACAACTGATGCCAGAAGTCTGTCCTGCTCGCTTGACAGTCAGGCCAAATGGCGCCGTCGACGAGGTTAAGACTCACCCGTGTGACCGTGCCAGCGAAACTAGATGAAAGGGACTGTCGAGACGCTGGCAGCTAACGACATGGCTATGGCTCCCAGCCGAGTTTGGTCCACCGCTATGGCGAGTATGCACCTGAAGTACGGCAAGTCAGCAACCCTTCAAGTGAAGGCGAAACCGTCGGCCGTTTCGTTTGTCAAGAACGTCAGACGTGCGATAACGGATGGTGACGTGTTCCGTGCGATCGAATTGGAACCGACATGTTTCGTCAGCGATGACGACCTGCGACCTTTCCTCCAGTTCAATTACTTCTACGCTCAAGCCGGAACGCTCAAGCGCATGGTTGGCTTCGCTCATCCGGATCTGCTGCGGTTGCTCAAGTACCCAAAGAACCCACTGTTTGTCGACTGTACCTTCAAGGTGTGCCCCAAGCCATTCACCCAGCCTGCAATAGTAATGGGTTACGACCCGGCGTTCGACCTGTACCTGCCAATTTGTTACGTGCTGCTCCAAGGAAAAGAGCAGCAAACCTTTTAGCACATGCTGGACATGGTGGTCATGCAGTGCGATCTGAAAGTCGACCCTCGCACCGTCACGTGTGACTTTGAGAAGGGGCTGAAAAATGCCATGCAAGAACAATTTGCTGGCGTTCCCATCGTCGGATGCCTCTTCCACTGGAAGCACGCGCTTCGCCGCAAGATGCTCGACTTACGCATACCGGTTGAAACGGTCGCTCACGTCATGTCACGTGGCGTGATCGACGTGCTAAAAGTCATCCCTGTGGACGAAATTGTGACCAAGGGCATTCCGTATGTCCACAGTCACATTGATGAAATGGGGTGCCGGGTCAAGTGGGCCACGTTTTGGCGCTACTTTGAGCGAACGTGGATGAAGACGTACGGCCCATCGACATGGAATGTCAATACTATTTCGGAGACGGTTGATATTGTCAACAGAACGAACAACGCCTTGGAGAAATTCAATCGTGACTTGAATGAGTCGTTTACGACTGCTCACCCAAGCTTGCTTACGTTTGTTGGCGTGATCAAGAAACATCCAAGAAGTATGTCACGCTGATCGAAGATATCAAACACGGCCGCCAGCAGCCGCCTTCTCACGGTAACCTTGTCAGCATGCAAGTGCCTGAAGATTATCTCCGCTTCGACCATAAGCAGTAGCATCAGTAGGCTCGTGGTGCCCGTAGGCTAAGTTCAATACAACCACCATCCATCCCAAAAA
>AWVV02009009.1:0-10931 GCA_000500205.2 Phytophthora lateralis | reverse complement strand
GGACAATATGAATGCGGCTGTCAGCCTCTGCGCCTCGCCACGGTATCTGCGAGTTGTCTAAAACCGGGACCTCTTCTTGAGAATATGCTATCTGGTAATTTTGAACAGATTTGAATTTTGAACGGAATTTCGGGCATTTTCTGGAAGTGTTTTGGACTGTTCAGAAGTCGTCCAAAACCATCCCTAGTCGTTGGTGACGTCGATACTCGAAACTTCAACTTGACCCATTCTGGAAGAAATGGGGACATAAAATGGGCAAATTGCAGGCTGCACTTGTCGGCCATTTGAAGCAGCGCCAAGCGGCAAGGAAAATGTGAGTGGATACGGGTATCCATGCTCCACGGAGTCGGAGATAGTTTGCCCGACTACGAGTGTAAAGCTCTGGTCTAACAGATAGAGCAGGTGCATGTTGACGCTTAGTGCGGTTGACGGGCTCAGACAGAGCTTGTAATACGGTTGTTGTCAGCAGCCTAGATAAATGGCAATCGACAGTGTCGATTCGACACTGCCCACGTCAGCTCGATTAGACACAGGAACGTGGCGCACTTCCTCCCATCAAGGTTGATGATCGGCGTTGAAGCACTATCTACCCTTACAAATTTGATTTGTGTAGCCCAAATCGCTTTCTCCATAAAGCCCAAAGTGGTGCACATCACACACGCCACCACACATTGCCATCAAGATGAGACGTCTGCTGTCGCTGCGGGTGCCGCCGCTCTCACTGCAGCGCCGCGGGTTCGCGTCCGATTCTGTGGCCGTTCCTAAGTCGGAGCGGGACCGCAACTTCCTGTCTGCGCTGCAGGTGTTCCACCGCCTGGAGGGCCACTTCACGGTCCCCTTCGAGTTTGTGGTGCCCATTCCGTCCTCAGCCGAAGCTGCCGCGTCGCCGTGGCCCAAGGAGACGTGGGGCTTGGACCTGGGCAATCGCCTGCGTCTGTTCACGCGCGGCCGCTGCAGCCCGTTCAAGTGCGCGCTGTTGCGCACCATCGGCTTCCCGTTCGAGGACTGGAAGAGCTACGTGTGGGAGATGCAGATCATCCCGGCGCTGCGGGTCTTCCAGGCACAAGAGGGCCACCTATTTGTGCGCCAGCACTTCCAAGTGCCCGTGGGGGACCCCAAGTGGCCGCGCGCGGCTTGGGGCATCAAGCTCGGCTCGCAGTGCCAGCTGCTGCGCCGCGACCAGGACGATGGCCTCTCGCTCGAGCGCAAGCAGCAGCTGGACGACATGGGCTTCGTGTGGAGCGACACTCAGTGGAAATGGAATATGCAGTTCGTCACGGCCATGCGTAGATACAGGCAGCTCTACGGACATTGCAGCGTGCACCACACGTACAAGGTGCCCGCGACCGACGCGTTCTGGCCGGAAGTGAATCGCGGATACCGACTTGGCCACGCGGTGGCCAGGGTCAAGGCCAACTTGGAGGAACAGGCCATGACCCCACGCGCCATGGCCGACCTGCGAGAGCTCAACTTCTTTGAGGACGGACTGTCCTTCGACGTGTGGCGAGAAGCCATCATGCCCAGCTTGCAGCTGTACCCGAGTCTGCATGGTGACACGTTCATCCCGGAGGAGTTTGTGGTGCCGAGTGAAGCTCCGTGGCCCGAACGAGCGTGGGGCATGAAGCTCGGCTACATTGTGGAAACCATGAACTCGAGACACGTCTTCAGAGACGAAATGCAGACCAACAAACAGCAGCTGAAACAGCTCGGTTACGCGTGGGAGTCGCTCTTCGGTAAATGGGCCAAGGAGCTGCTGCCGGCGTTGCGGCTGTACAAGGCCAAGTACCACCATTGCGATGTGCCGTCGTGGTGGGTCGTGCCGCCGACCGACACGTCCTGGCCCAAGGCCTTGCGCGGTTACCATTTGGGCAAGCAGGTGATTCGAGTCAGACGCAACGGACGCGGCGGCTCAGACGTAGCCGATGTGCTGTCGGAGCTGGAAGCCCTAGGCTTCAAGTTCAACGCGTTCGAAAGTTACTTCGTTGACCGCGTACTGCCGGCGTTGGAGGTGTACGCAGAGATGTACGGCGACACTCATGTGCCGCAAGGTTTCATCGTGCCATCTGATAGCACATGGCCTCAACCTTCGTGGGGGGCCAAGCTTGGCCACACTGTCCGCAACATACGCAACCGTCATCAGCACGCGCAACATGTAGAGAAATACCGCGAGCGTCTCGAAAACATCGGCTTCGTGTGGAGTATCTACAAGTCAGCGGCTGCTACTAGGCGAGATATTGTGGACCCCAGCGTGAAGGTATACAAGGATCTCAATGGCGAACTCGCAGAAGTACCCCGTAATTTCGTCGTGCCTGCGGAGGATGCACGTTATCCGGAGCTAGCTAAAAACTTTGAGCTGGGTGCGTGGCTCCACCTGTACAACCAACGCACAACTGGACTACTTCCATTCCAGACACAAGAAGGCAAGAAGAAAGCGGTGTCAGTCAGTTCAAAGCACCGACATGCACATGGCACTGGCCACGGAAAGCTCGCACCCCATGCCGAGCAGTATTGGAATGATGTGTTGCTAGCCTCGTTCCAAGCCTATGCTGGCCTACATGGGAGTTGTGAAGGCATGGATGGCAGCTTTACTGTGCCGACCGAAGAAACTTTTCCGCAGTCGGCCTGGGGCCTCAATCTGGGCCTTCGGTTACGCCACGTGCGTCACGGTGTTCGCTACGCGAAGGAGATCGCTAAATACAAGAAGGAACTTGTGGAGCTCGGTGTACTGCTTGATCTAGACGACCTATCGTTGGAACTGACCGAAGAAAAATACAGCGACAGCGATGGATGCTTCAGCGATGGAGATGACGATTTCGATGATGAGGAAGATTACGATGAAGATGAAATTTTGGTTGATGCCGAGGAGGAGGACGAGTCGAGTGATGACGAGGATGAACAGCGCAGCAAAGTTCACCTCAACTAGTGTTCAATATGAAGCGCGGCATGCCCTAGCAGTTTGACCAGAGAGCACGTGGGGAATTCAGACATTGCTCCTTCGTGAAACTCGTCAAGAGGTCTTTGGCGATCATCGATATCACAATGCCGCTGCCTAGATCCGTGTAGGATTTTGAGAGAAACGAATATATTTTGTTCGCGCGCGCTACAACACAAGACGTGCGCTAACTATGCTACACTCGCCCTCTTCCGATGGGGGGGGGGGTCATGCGTCCGATCCGGAGAGAAGGCAACAACTCTCCTGTGGACAGTGCCTCGACCACTTAACATCAACAACTTCAAGACACACTACTACTTTGTACCGACGAGCTAACGAGACTACATGTCAACTGGCCGCCGCCTCGGAAGAGTTGGCAAGCTGTGGCATGCTCTGCGTTCGCTGAGTGGATAAGATGCCTTCGATCCGGTCCACAGTTTTCTCGATGGAGCTGATGCGCGACGAGTGTTGCGTCAATGTTGCCAGCAGAGTATCGTGCTGCTTTGCCAAAAGCTGCTGAGTCGATGTGATGCGGCGGAAAAGCTCAATGCAAGACGTGTCGAGACTATGTAGTTGAGCAGGAGCTTCTCGAGTCGTTTCGAGATTTCTAGGCTCGGCAGATACCAGATCGGTAATGCTAAGCTTCGAGTTGGTCGAGCTGGAAGACCTACTAGAGGGGGAAGCTGCCGGTCTCACGTTCGGGTCCAAAATCTGGTATTGAGTCTGTGAGTTCGAAGCAGACACAGAAGCTTTGGGTCCTGACCGGCGCAAGCTGCTGCGGTGGATGCTGCGCTGACTGCTGCGAAGGCTGCCACTCGACGACACGCTAGATGCATTCGAGCGAGGGAGACGAGTGCAGAAATCACCGTCTTCGATCTCCTCCGGTACGCTTTGTAGTGAGGCAGCTCGAATTTCGGGATACGGTGGTAGCGACTCTCGTCGGTGAACCATGCTAGGTGTTGAATGACGTTTCTGCTTCATCGAAGAAGGAAGAGGTGTGGAGCCCTCACCCTGGAGAAGCTTCTCGGCAGCTGAAGAAACGTAGGACAGCACTTCCATCGCACGCAGCGGTAGCTTTTGCTTCGGCTTGGGGTCCATGACAAACACGGATCCAATGACGATACCAGTGCCAGGGTCGCAAATTGGTGAAGTGGCGTAGAAGCGAATACTTGCTGAGCCCGAGACGAGCGGATTCTGGTTAAACCGAGGGTCCTTGGATGCGTCCATGACGATGGTCGGCAGTGGCGTCTGCAGCAACTGTGAGCAGAAGGAAATCTCGCGCGGCAGCTCAGCTTGAGCGATACCGTACCGAGCCTTGTACCATTGTCGAGTCTGATCCATGAATGCCACCGCGGCCACGTTGCAGTCGAGAACTTGGCGAACAAGCTCACATAGCGCATCGTATTCCTTTTCGGGCTCTGTGTCCATCACATTGAACCGCGTGAGGATATCGTGTCTGCGCGCTTCGTAGATTTCATACTGCTCTTCTTCCGGAAGGAATTCAATCACGTCGGTCGCAGGGATGCTGGGACCGTTGCGGCGGCTACCACGTTGACTCGTTGGTATCGAGCCACCGCTTCCACCAAGACTGCTAGTGTCGCTCACGTCACTGTCTGCGTCACTCCAGTTATCACAGCCTGAGAAGCCCGAGAATCGACTGCAGAAAGATGTGCTGGTGCTGGTGGTCTGCACACTATCGCGGTAGCTCTTTTTCCCGACGTGCTTGAACGTTTGCGTCTCCACCACAGCTTCTTCTGCGTCTTCTTTTTTTAAGTCTGAGCTGTCATCGACGGGATGGCCAGTGTTGACGTTCTCGTTCTCAACGAGAAGCATGGCCTTGTCGATGCAGTCGAAGCAGAGTCTTACTGCCACTTCCAGTGTTGGGGTGACGCTTACCCGTCGTCGCCTGTAGCAGTTGGAGCACACGATCTCGCCGCAGGAACGACAGTGGCGCTTCAGCGAGAATGGACGAAACTTGCGCGCGCAGTAGAAGCAGTTGGGGCGTTCCTCCATCTTGACCCAATTCTCCTTGCCGAGCAGGCGCACGGACGACAGAATGGACTTGTCGTTCATGATGGTCTGAAGTCGTTCCTCCTCATTCACGTGGTTCGCTGAGAGGCCTCGCGGACGACGCGAGCGAGCCGACATTGCAAGTATATCGAGAGCTGTGGTGATGTGTGCGCAGTGGAGCTCCACCTGATAAAAATACTTGACTGGACTCAAGAGGAGAAGTGGAGTGACTCGTGCTCGCAACCGACGTACAATAGACGGACGCGAAAGAGAGCGTTTTATCATGTGGTGGCCGCCGTCACGTGGACTGCCACTTTAGTCTCGGATGACCAGCTTTCGAGAGTATCCAGAGCAAACACGTTGCAACTTTCTGTCAGTTGGTCGCTCCAGCTGGCTAAGTTCTTGGCACCGGAGCGGGCAGAGTAGCTCTAAATCCACACATGTATTACACCTTCTGATCGTCGTGACTTAATATCATATTACCGGTAGTATAAATGCCAGGAAGCGGCTTAGGCTTCCTGTCGTCTTGTACCAAAAACTTGATGTACGAATTTAGTATTGACGATTGTATCGGGGAGTCAGCATCTGTGACGTGTGCAATGCCGGATGGGGAAACAGGCGGTGGGTGGAGCACCCAACGAGGGATAGCAGCAGGACTGCACTGTCGGAAGCTGAAGCGTGGGCTTTGACTCGGAACGAGAGGGTACGACAAGTCAAATCCAAAGGCGATGCGTCGGCTATGATGAACTTTCGTTTTTCACAAAGTGTTGGAAAGTGTAAAGCACTAGCGAGGAGAGCTGGCCTTGCTCCGTATTGATCAAAATCAAAAGTGAGAGCTGCTGCCCAGACCACGCATGGGAAGGTCCGTCCGTGCACCTCTCTCAAGTCTAACCTAAACTACCGGTCATATTGTACACCACCTACGCAATTGCCTCCCTCGAACGCACTTTAACATTTCATTTCGCTCCGTCAAGCGCACTCGTCCAAACTCCAAGCTCCACCGCGCAAGCGCCGTCCTCTGCGGAGGCGAGGATGAGGAAGATTGCTGAAGGACTCATTGTCCGCTGCTGAGGAGCTACCCGCCACATCCAAAAATGGTATTCTTGGCTAAGACTGGGGGAGCTGCTCATGTCACGAGTGAATATTACAATAGCAACGGACCTATCAGATGGGTCACTTAACCTTTTCGGACCAATAGGAGTGCTTCAATTATTACTTTGTCTGGCTTGGACAATTCGGACACATTCTGTCCGATCCGTTTAAAAGTATGTGATATTACCATAATGAAAATTACATATTTATAAATATCGGACACATATCGGGTTTGAGGGAGAATTGAAAGGCGCTGCCAGACGAAGCAGTCCAACATCTTTGCTAGTGCAATATGAGACTGTGCCAGAGCAATGCGAAATGGTTGAAAGTAATTTACCCAATATAGTTATATTACGTCATTTATATCACTGGCTCTGAAGCAAAAGAGATTAGTGCCAGAGCAAGTGAGACCAACCAGGGCCTCCTTCATTTTCCAATCTACCGACCCGACCACCAGCCAGTATGCCTCGAGCCCCAAGCCGCGGTGCTGTTGGAGGAGGCGATTGCCGAGCACGGTGACCTTGAACTGCTGCGACTCGGCCCGTACTCGCTGATTCTGAATCCCATTGAAGGTAAGGGCATACAATTCTGTAGCTACGCTGGATTGATTATTTTTATAACGCTGTCTATGATGCTGCTTTATGCAGGGTGTTTCAGCGTCTTCAAGTCGCGCGTGAAGACCTACTTGTCCCTGCATCGGCAGCGCATGTTCGTGCAGGGTGTGCATCGAAGCATGACGGAAGCGAGGATGTTGCTGCTCGAGGGTGCTGCCAACGCGTCGATCGGCTGCATGAATCGTCACTTGGTCGTGTCGCTGGCGCTGTACTACCAGCGCGCTGTCGCGGGCGCGTTAAAGCTAGAAGACATGGAGTACGGCGCTTAGTTGTGGTAGTTTACTAACATGCAATCTCATTTGCCCTGGAGCTAATATCGTTTGCGTGGGCGGCACCCACTTTAAATTTTAAATTTTGACCCAAAATTAAAAAGCTGCAAACAATCCCAGTTTGCTTTCCGTTCTGTCTCCTATTGCGCTGGCAAAGGTGTAGTCATACGTCGGTGATGTCGACGAAAGCTCTAATCCCCGGGAACTCGCAGCGAGAGAGCTTGACAGCCCTGTTCCTCAGTGTAATTGACGGTCTGACTGTGCGCTACGCTGAACGTCTAGAAGATGTATCGAAGAATCGATCTGCTAAGCGCCGCCGACGCACCCCGGAGTCGTGCCTTCTACCCAGTGAGGTGGAGCTCGCCAGTGATGCAGAAGATGCTGCTGAAAGTGACGCCTTACTCAGTAATGACAGTGATTAGAGTAGTTGCACGATTGTGTCAACGATGCAGCGGCGCTTTATAGCGATAGTACCAGTGAGTAGCCAAGCACCCAGACGTAGCTACACAGCTTACAAAAGAAGCTAAGCACTCACACGTAGCTGCACAGCCTAATCAACATGCAACACACTGTTTTGATCAGATCACGGCATTTGATCATGCGGATCTGTTCAGTATATGATCACAAAAATAGTCAACCAAATTTGTCTAACACAACATACAGAGCATCTCCCGACGCATCTGCTTCACCGTCATTTCTTGTGCCACGGCAAACCGCTCAAACGCGTTCCTAGGCAAGCTTGGATGAGGGTTACCGATCGCTGCGTTGATCTCGCGGTTAAACCGCTCCAACGGATTGTTGGAGCGGCTAGCCAGGGCCTTTTAAATGTTGTGGACATTCCAGTCCTGTGGTTTGTACTTACGCAGCCACGTCTTTCTGAAGTATCCCCAGAATTGTTCCCATCACCAGCTAGAATACACAACTGACTGCTCCATGCACTGGGCTTCGATCTTGTGTCTGACAAATTTGATGCCTGGTCCACCGATTTTCTGCTGAGGGATAACGGTAAGCATATCAACGTAGCCTTTGCTCATTGCGATCTTGATCTGCTCCTTTGAGATCTCCAGCTTCTTCATCTGCCGCATGCAAGCTTGCTTGAAATGGAAGTAGCAGCCTACGACACGGGCTTCTTTGAATTATACTTGCACTGCATCGATCAACGCAAGCTCGAAGTCACACACGACGGTTTCGGGAAGCAATTTATCATTGCATGCCACAACCACCGCGTTGCTGATGTTCCAGTACATGTCGTGATTCTTTGATGGACACAGCACGAAGAATACAGGCAAGAAGAGGTCCGTGGCGAAGTTATGCACCATGAAAACAGTGCATTGATAGAACCCGCATGGAACACAGCGGAACATCTGGTCGACAAATAGCGAGCTTTTCTTGCACTTATCCTCTCGTGTAGCTGGGGGTAGGCCCACCCGATCAATCTCTCCAGCTTGGTTCCATATAGACGTGATGAAACTTGAAAAATGGCCGTCCACCCTTTGACGTAAGTGGTAGCGGGGGGGGGACTTCAACAACACCGTGATAATTACCGCCAAAATGTGAACGCCGCAAGCGGTGCACACGACGCTTAACTTGTTCACGAGTCAAAACGAGTAGTACTTGGTCGCTGCTTCCTACATAAAACTGCTCTCTCATTTGGCTCCACACTGCCTCCGGTAACATGCTCATGTCGGTGACTGCGAGTCTGTCTGTGGCTTGGCGCATCTGCTCTCAAATATTCACTGCTGGTCCTCGCGCTCCGATGATCTTGTTGCATATGTGCACGCCAAGAAGGTCGTATCGACCTGCTTCAATTATGAACTGTACCTTCGCCTTGCACTTGGAGCTCCTGAACGAGCTGCAATGGTAGGCTTGCTTGATCTTCGAAGTATGGTAGCGCGTAAAGGGATACCCATCCACCGTAATGACGGTCATCGCTTAGTGCCAAGGCACGCGACGTTTCATTGAACTGGGCTCACCAGTTGCCACAACATGGATGCCTGTCATTACGGCCACCGCTGTACTGGTGCTTGGCGCTCCAAGTTCTGGCTCCGTCCTGGGTGCTGCACTCACCCCGAGAATGGTCCCCGTTCTGGGCTGGACAGGCTCCCCACTCGGTGCAGCGAGCATCGGGAGCGACAAGTTCACCCTGGCCGATGTGGTCACCACCAGTCGCGTGTCGTTGATAGACACCGTGTCCGAGACACGCTCTGCCGATACTGCAGACGGCCCGGACGCAGTGCTCAACACATCCGTGCTGGGCGTTGCGCAGGGTTCGAAAAAATCATGTTCAAACTTTTCGTAATTTGTTTTTGACTGTGTCATCCTTTTTACGAGAGCCCGATCGTGTATTAAGTACTTCTTACCGAGGTTTTACGGGTCGCACTAGATGTGGCGCACTTCCACTTCATGGCCGACCTTGCCCGCAAAATATGGTAAGGGAGCGTTCTGCTGTGCTGCGACTATCCTTGTAGGCATCACTGAGGTCCTGCTGTCGCTTGTCACGATGCCACCAGACTACACCGACCGCCGACGCGTCCGAAGCCAGCTTCAACAACGACAACAACGATGCGACCAACTGCTACTTGACGATATTACAAGTCCACCATTATTGACAGGCAGTTCAAGTAGATTGATTGTTTATGTTAAAGGTGTTGGCTGGAAGTACAGCAGACAAAAGATTGAGTAGTATATGTCAAAAGACGAAGTGAGTGATAGTATAGTGAAAGGAGTTAGGAAGCTGTCTGAGGGACAGCGTAGGGATGACTGGTCTACAAGCCAGGCATGCGAACACTCTGGTGTCCGCTATGGTATAGTGGATACCATACTTATCGGTTTAAAGGGGTCCCATCACTACTTACTATCAAGTCCAAGAGTAGCCATTGTACTGTGTACCTCTATGCAGAGAGGTATACCGTAACAGTTTATATATCATCAGGACAGCAAAGCATTAAAGGTGCACGCCCACGCATAGCGTGCATACACAGGATAACGATCACCTCAGGGGGAAAAGTAACTCGCTCACCTCCTGTCTGCCACCGAAGAGTTCGCGGAGGGTGGCTTTGCTCCCTCGAAGCCCTCGAAGTTTCGACTCTTGTGGATAATTCGGATCATTTTCACTGGGAAGTCCGACGCTGCGATCGGGCACTGGGATTCGGTCTTCGTCGGAGTGGTAGTTACATTCAGCCGGAGCACTGTGGTCAGGTATGTGTGCATTACCACGGGCAATAGCCTGAAGCGTGTCTTCGTCGTCGCTGTAAAGCTCGTCCAACTGAGAGAGCACAGCTGCAGTTTCTGTGGCATCACCCTCATCGCTATCGCCGAGAATGTCTAACCCGTCGTTGATAATGGCTTCTGCGTCAACCTCCTCGTCCACAATATCACCCTCGGCGGAAATATTGATCTCGTTCGGCCGAATTGTGATACCGGAACCAGTTCCTGCCGCAGAGCTATCACTAATATCGTCGAGAGAATCGGGATCGGAACGCTTTCTGAGCTCAACTGGGTTTACAGGCTTCTTAATTGAGATCTCACCTTGTTGGAGTCATCACGATTTTGCTTACGTTCATACCTCCGCGCCGCAGCCATTTGTCTTAGCTTGTCAACTTTGAGTCGGCTTCTCTTTGGGGTCTGGATGAGTCCAAGCTCGCTGAAGTAGCGCTCGCAGGTCGCAGTATTGACTGCGACTGAGAGAATCGTCAAAGCAAGTTCGGGAAGCTTGCCTTTCGGATCCTCTCGTTGAACAGCACCCCAGAAGCTTGGCACCGGATCCGAAGAAAATGAACTCGCTGTGGCTAAGTAGCCCGATATGTCACGGATCCAGTGATTGAGTTCTTCGTACAAAGTCTCCAAAAGTTTTGAACCAAGCGGCGGTAGTAGTACAGGCCGCTTTCGATGAAGAGGCGCCACGACATCAGTGGGGCGTTCTTGCGTGTAAGCTTACGATTAACTGTGTCATTGTTCATCAAACGCCGATATAGTTCGATGTACTTTGAGTGAAGTGCTAGACTCAAGAGAAAA